>CM042442.1:13974290-14119290 GCA_023631565.1 Gymnocephalus cernua | reverse complement strand
CTGTCCTTGCTGCTCTGACCGTCATGTTTCATCTGCTCAAGTATTAGAAATGGACCTAGAACTCAAAATGACTACATATAAACAGTGTATGACTGTGACTCGTTGTACCATAAAAATCATGTATGACTGTGACTCGTTGAACCTTAAAAATCATAAGACAGCTAATAAATTAACACTTGATAGCTAATTAGCACTCAGTGTCACATCCAGTTCCCGCTCTTATGCTGCATTCCAGACACAATTTTTAGCCCGTAAGTTACGACTTCAAGTCACAACTCACGACTTGGTAGCATTCCAGGTAAAGTCACCACAAACCCTTCTAGCTAGCGTTAGCATTAGCTAGCGTTAGCATTAGCTAGCGTTAGCTAGCGGCTCCTTACCAATGACGTTAGCTCACGCTAGCTGATACTAGCGATTTCTAATCAGCAACATATTTTGTGCTTCATTTAATACACATCAAAAAGGATCATCAAAAGGAGTCGACATTGTTGTTTATGCGTGTGTGACGTCAAAACTGTAATTGGGAGTACAACGTTCTGGTACGAGTTCACGAGTAGTAAGTTACGGGTTTGACTGCCGTTCCAGGGTACCTTCACGGGTAGAAGGTTGTGAAAACACAAGTTATGGGTTGCCTGGAACGCAGCATTAGTTCATGTTTTGTTTGTTTCCCTGATTTCCTGTTTTATTTTGTTAACTTACCGTCTGTCTCTATTTCAGGTCACTTGTCTTCCCATCTTTGTCTGCCTTCCCGCCTGTGTGATTATCCTCGCTTCCGTAATGTGTCACCTGTGTGTAATCGTCTTCCCCTGTCCCAGTGTATATATACTCACCTTGTGTCATTCATTAGTTGCCAGATTGTTGTAGTACCTTGTGTGTCTCACTCTCCAGCGTTATCCCTGTTGTTTCTTTCCCAGTGTTTTTGTAGGCCTCTAGCTCGTATTTTTGACCACCTCTTTTATCCTGGCGATTTTGTTACCTTAACCTGGAATATACTCTGTACAATAAAGCTCCATTACCTCTTACTCTCTGCTCTGAGTCATGCTTTTGGGTCCACTGTTGCTACATGACACTCAGACGAAGACAAAGGAAAGGCAATGGACGTCACTCATTAGGCATCACTCAATAGGGAGAACTTCATCCAAATCAAACTGGCAAACATATTCTGCACGAAAAGGCTTTGAAGGCCTTTACATCAGTAACTCTGAAATTACACAGAATGTACAATACCGATGCTTTGGAAATGGTTTGCAAGAGAAAGCTAAATATTGGTAATGATGGTAAAATTGCAGACACATCTCTAATATGCGTGTAGGCCTTTACAAATTAGCATACAGGCCCCTAAAAGAACAGTCTACCATAATTTGCCTTTCTTGATAAAACTGTTTCTGTGAGGATTATGTGTGAAAGTACTAAATACCAATATTTCCCACAATATTTGAGCATGCTGTGCAGCTTCGGTTCACCATAAAATATGCCGCGGTGTGAAACTGGCACTACCACATCATGCTGAGTACAACTTAGTCTCACTTTGCCAACTCAAAGCCCCACCATCTGCCATGTTCTGTTGCATTAATATTAAAGGCCATTAACTTTTTTTTCTCCTTTTGTTCTTTCCTATTTATGTATGACTGTTTTTTTTTCCTCCAATCATCATGAGGCTGTGATTTATTCTCAAATGTGTAAGAACATGAATTGCTCTTTTACTTCTGAATCCACCGTGGTTTCAAAGCTCAGTTTGTTGACCGTGGTGCCAGAAAAAGACCTGCAGGCTGTGTATACCAAGCAGGTGTGTACTAAGTTTAACCAAAAAAAGGAAACATTTCTATTTGATGCAACATCAAGCACAAGCCAGTCAGACAGTCAGCCTGCCAGGCAGGCATGTGGGTGTCAATGGAAGAAAAACAGAGAAAAGTAGCTTTTCCCTGAAAGCTCGTTAATCCCAATTTAGCTGTCACAGGGATGAGGTAGGTGTGTGTGTGTGTGTGTGTGTGTGTGTGTGTGTGTGTGTGTGTGTGTGTGTGTGTGTGTGTGTGTGTGTGTGTGTGTGTGTGTGTGTGTGTGTGTGTGTGTGAGAGAGAGAGAGAGTGAGAGTGAGAGAGAGGAAATGTGAAGCAGAGAGTAAAGTCTTCTTGCAGCCTAACACCCTTGCTCCGTAAGCTGTCACATCAACCAGCCAATTAGCCTGATGGCCAATGAAAATGAAATGTCTTAAGTCTACCAGCAATGTTGTGTGTTTTCTGGGGTTGGGGTGAATAGGGCTTTGCGACTTTAAAAGAGTCCATATTAATTGTACGGAATGGTGGTTAGAGATGTCTTTAAGATGTCAAGTGCTAAATTTCACCGAGTTATGTGGGAAAATAAAAATATATTCTTGTTCTGTTTAAAAAAGTTAAGTCTTAGTTTCAAATCATTCTGAAATACAAATTGTCCTTCCTATACTTCTATACATGTTCGGGTTAAACAAACATGATACAATAATTGTCCCGAGCTATTGTCTCTTTGTCTCCAAGCTCTATGCTAAGCCCAGCCAATTCTGGTTTTATCAGCCAATCAAATAGGCGTTATCACTTGCTATCCCTGCCATATATATGAGACAGTAGGCCCCTACTCTACCTCCAAGTTGTCTCAGTAGGCCATTTATCCATTGGTTAGGTGGATCACACATCCGCCTCAATATTCAAGGTTCAGAGCAACCGCTCGACTGCTGCGCTGTTTGAGTAAGAAAGACAGTTAGGTGATGGATGGCTCAAAGAAACACAGGACTTACACCTGAGAGAGAGTATGCAGTCCGTATCTTTGTGAAATCTAATGTTAACATTGACATGTTTTAAGGTACGTAGGCAACGTAGGTTAACTTACAAGACATTCTTAACTAACGCCACAAACGTATTTTAACCCAAACCACGATCTTTTCCTGAACCTAACCTTTTGTTGCCTAGTCTCACTTTGCCAGAACTTCCTCCAAAGCGCTGCGGAGGAGGGTCTGTCTAGTCCACACAGCATTCTGGGATGGGAGAAAAACGTGCTCTGGTTTATTGGCATTTCTTTAAACCAATAACAATCGTCTTGGGCGGTGCTATACACCAGACAAGGCCATGGTGGCCCTGCAAAATAGCCTTCGGGAAGGAACTTGTCATGCAACAGAAAACTCAGATTGGACACATAGTCTAGCTATAGATGTCTGGATGCTTTAGGTGTGTCTGTCTGAGTAAGAGAGAAAGAAAGAGAGACACTAGTCCGACTCTGCTTCCTCCTCCTCAGCTCTTAATTAGTGCTGAATGTAAAGTGACTCAAACATTGTGAAGCATGCACATATGCTCTCATCACCTGTGCCAGGCACACGCACACACACGCACACACACACATATAAATGTATTCAATCTTTCTCCAGAATTCCAAGACCTATCTCATGGTTTCATTTTTCAAAAGAGAGTGTACTTATTTGAAAAAGGCTTCTCCTCACTCGCCAAATGCCACTCAAAGGGAAATTGGAACAAAAGTTAAACAAACACTGTATGAGAAATGTGCTGGAGAGGACAGTCTACATAATGAGTTAAGGATTCCACAAATTGCACTTTATTCCTCTTCTCATGCTCCTCACAAGACACTCAGGCCCTCGTGTACGTACATTTGCGAAAGCAGCGTTATCAGCGCCATGGCCAACCCGCAGAATGCGCATGCTGTGATACATTGGCTTACGTCGTATTTACCAAACCTGCAGTTCATCTGGTAATCAGCGCCTTTCTTTCTATGCCCACTACACTGTAACTTGCGCTCCACCTGTACCACCAGCAGCAGAGCCGGCTTTTAAAGACCCCAAATGTGCGCTCAATCACCACCCTCGTCTGAATGTGTACCCGGTTGTAATTTTGTTGGGTTGTGTAATGCGGTCGTGGCTGTTATTTCGGCATTAGTGGTGGGGAAATGCATGCATTATGCAGTATGCATACTGTAGCAAAGCGGTACTGGTGCTATGATACGGCTGAGTGCAGACTGCGATATTCCCACTGCTGATGCTATGACTGTTTGAAATGATCCTGATGCCAATATTTGTAATGTAGCGAGGAGTTTAACAACTGCTGGCATGGAATGTGAACGCTGAGTCGGAAATTCAATGTCATCTTTGATTTCTTCCAGTAACTGTAATATTGCATGGCTGCTTAATCTGTAACGCTTAATGATTTCGTGTTCACTCCACTGACAAAGTGTGATGCTTGTGGCAAAAATCCTTTCAGCTCGTCTCCTTGGCCTATGTCTCCGTCTTGCTCTGATTACTGCTGCCATTTCACCAGGAGGCATATGCGAGGAAACCCGCTTGCGCCTGGTTTACACCTGCTTTTAAGAGGCGGACAATTTTCACCGCAAAATAGAGGCGCGCTTTCAAGGGAGGTTTTTGTACATACCGCGGAATACATAATCAGGCGCACTTTACGCTTCCACTCCTATCTCTTTATGGAAAACTCCCACTTTCCCCTTCACCCTCCCATGAATGCATATGTATGACACGGAAAAGCGCAATTTGCCATTTTCAGCTCCCGCGACAGGCAGTCTGCGCTTTTACCTCAGTGCGGCCCGTTTGTCCGTACCTTGCCATGCTTTTACGCGCACGTTGCGTTTACATCAACTCCTAGCATTGTCAGCTATCCTCGTTCAACTCGGTCTGCTACGAATAACTTCAATATGCTGCTGTTCTGCATTAGAGATTTACCAAGAAGTCCTCCAAACTTTTCGACGATATGGGTCGGTTGTTCCTAACCCTCTATTACGACCCACATGAGCGTATCCTAAAATAGCGCCCCTAGTGGCGGGAAAAAAAATTGCTGTTTAGTTTTAGTTTCAAACATGACTTGAACCCCACTGTCCCAGGTGAAAGTCCTGTGTTTCTTTAACCCATCCACCACCCCAACTTGCCTCCTCATGCAGAAATGTACGGCCAAACGGGGGCACCGCCACTATACACCTAAATGTATGGTCGTATTTTACTGCTTGAACAAACAACAGCTAGGAGCCTTTTTTGGGGGAGGACAGTCTCACATTTACATTTGGTTATAGTGTTAAATGTCAGAGCAGGAAAGAGTGGGATGTCCATGGTAAGACATGTAAGCATTTTGATGACATTTTGTTCATTTTAATGAACCATGATAATAATGTTTGCATAGTCCCTAGTCAATTCTTAACCATCCCTCCTAGTTTTTAAACATGGGTGTTGGACCAATGACATAATAGGTAAGAAATTTTTGTTGTTAAAGTTGTGGAGTTAAAATAAAATGTCTAAAACATAAGTCTTCTAAATGTACTATCCTAATGGCAAATTGCAGCAAGGATTGTCCTGATGTTACTGCCATGGAAGGCCTTGGAATGATGTTTGAACAACAGAGAAGAATTGCTGGCTAGGAGCATGCTGTCATTTGAATCAGCCATTGCAAAACACCACTGACTTACTGATATTAATGCATAGAAATAAAAACGTTGGAAAGCTGTCACTTCCTCTGCATCTTGTTTAAGTAGAATTTATTGGCACTGTCAACCAGGAAGGGTGAGCCCTGAGAGGCTAATTAACTTTTCTCAGTAGCAAGGTATGGAGTGTATCCAGCTATGCTAATCATGCCAGCATTTAGTGTTTTACAGTGTTCCACCATATGTTAACCAATACCAGCTTTCAAGGCAGGTGGAACACCTACCAGCCTGCATTCAGATGCATGTTCTGTACATTTACCGCACCGCCAGCCTTTTACACAATACCAAGATTACTTCCATCTCAGTTGGTTTCTTCAGGGGATTGAATTTTCTGAGGTCAGCTGCTTATAGCCCTATTTTTAGTTTGTTTTTCTCCAGCTGCTGTATTAATTAGGGGTCGACCAATACTGGTCATTCAGGGCCAATACCGATTATTAGTGGGCAATGAAACCGATATTTGAAACCGATATGCATTTACAGTAAAAATGAAAATCTTTTAGTCAAAATTGACATTTTGGAAGTTTATTTAAATGCTTTAAGCAATTATTTAATAAAACTGAAATGTCAAACACACAGTCAAAATCAATTAATAAATAAAAACAATAGCTTCCTGAAGTATCAACATGCTAACAGTTTGTTTGCAGGTGTTGCAGATTGCTTACAGAGATGTGGCGAAGCCAAGGTAGCGCACCTTTTAATTAACTTCATCGGTTATCGGCAGAATAAAACATCTGATACAGATAATCTGCTAATTGCCAAATATTGGCCCAGAAAATCGGCCAGGCCGATAATTGGTCGATCCCTAGCCATCTTCTGTCATTGTGTAAAAACCGCTCAATGGTGTTTTAAGCCCCCAATGTTGACTTCAAGGCACCTAACCATTGCCTAATCCTCGTGCCTACCAGGCAGCGCTGCCTGGAAGACGACGTTGGGGGCTTAAAACACCAAACACCGTAAAAACCTACAATTTCAAGACTAAATTGAATACTGTAGGCTACTACTACTAAACACAGCAATATACACCATATATACAATTATATATCTGAGGTAGGTGGATATGACAGTATATACAGTGTATATTTGTGAAATATACTGTTTAAATCATGTGTTTAACACTATTACATATATCATTTACATAGATGGTGGATGCTTGGTGTTGCAGGGTTATTGCACAGGGTTTGATCCTGACCCCATTCAACAACGGTATAAACACTGGAGTAAAGACTGTAAAGCTTGATTGAATGTGACGAGGTCAGATTTGTGAGAAGAGAAAAGCAACAAGTTTATCTTGAGATTTTAAAAACAGCCAAAATCAATACAATAAACAGTAGGGTACTGACTTCCCTTTCAATCAAATGTGGTCTGTTTTTCACAGTATTAGCATGCGCTTTACAGTGGGGCTTCTTCAGTCCCACATGTCTCTGCTGGAGGCTGTCTACTAACTATTTTATCTATTTATTTTTCATTCTTTTTTGTGTCTGTCCTGTGTGGCTTCACACCAACTGTTTGACTTGTTTTTAAATCCCTTCATCGAGTTTCAAATTCAATTGACTTTTTTCTTCTTTTTACTCCATCCCACTTACCCTCGCTCAATTCTCCCATTCAGTATATGCCTCCTTAATCGCAGCCCGCATTTGGATTCAGTCACGTCCCAAAAGCTGAATGCTTAGTGGTTCAACTAATAATTCCATCATCGTCATTAAATATTAATAGAATGAAACAAGCGTCCCGAGCAGTAAAAAAGAAAAAAAAGATAAAGAAGTGGGGTAGAGAAGCTCTAGGGGTGTCTAATGAAAATTTAATATTTCTATAATAGCGTTCTGAGTGATATTTTCATTATTCCATAATGACACTGTACAGTCTCAGTGGTTGGTAATTAGCCCCCTACTCATATAATAATTCTGTCTGATCCTTTTTTTCTGTTTCTCTGTCTCCTTTTTCAAACAAATGTCATAATTCAGAACACCACACATTAACAAGACTGTCAAGCTCTGGTTTACAGCTGAACTCAACCTCAGCGAGCCAAGTAGGCCTAAGTGGGATGAGGATCTTCAGACAGCTTAAGTGCAAGCTGGGCGGGGGCATCAGAACTACTAAATAGAATCTAGCATCAGTGTAAATGAATTGTCCTTTGTCATAGCCACCTAACCTTAAAGATCAGAGTCAGTCTCCAGGATGTAACGCAAGACACTCAGCAAAAACAAAAAAACGCAGAAAAAACAGTTCTCTGTTTTTAGAACAGCGTATCCAGTTGCGTGTTGTGCAGCCTGACCTGCAAACACAGGGATACTGTGGGTCACCAGGTCTGGTGTAAAACCGTGGTTCAGCCTGTTGGATACCAACTGCTAGAGAAAACCCCCCTCTTGCTCAAAGTACCAACTACCAGCCGATCAGACTCCCAACGTAACAACCTGATTGAGCTGCGGCTCTGCAGGCTGTATCCGGTCCTGGCTCGCCCCACCTCTCAACCAACCACTTCACACCTCACCCCCAGCCATCTGCCCACCCCCACCATCGCGATCTGTCAGAGGTATGCCGGATGTACAAGAGATTTAACTCCAGGAAGGCTCCCGTCCAGGGCTAGGCCTTGTATCTTTTTATGATGATGATGATTTGGTTAACATACATAAAAGAAACAATTATTTCCCACAATTTGCCACCGTAGCTAACCGAAAAAAAGGAACAGGCTGAAGCCAAGGCTTATTTTTTGCCTATCCCATCCCAAAATCCCTGTAGAATCACCCAGAAATCCAACAAAACTAAATGAAACCAAATATTTGAGTACAATCCTAGTAATACCTTTTGCAATTTACATGTCATTCAAATGACTTCATAAGCGTTCGTTAATTTAGATTTGACACTTTAACAAAGTCGTACACATTTTCAACTCATCATTTTCCTGCCTCGCTCCAACACACAGATCTTCAGCACACACGCAGTAACCTGATTTGTAAAATGTCCCGGCAACAAGAACTCCACTTTCTGTCATTGGGTTAAGGGATTAGAGAAACCAGATTATCACGGCTATATTTCTGCTGAAGAAACCCCAGTTTCTGACAGGGTATTTACAAGTGCACATGTGCATGACAAAGATTACAAGCAGAGAAAGTATCACAGTGTTTTAACATCAGTATAAGTATACTTAATGTTAAGTATACTTAAGAAAGACATCTGATTTTTGACCTGCTGCATGTATACGCAGATTTTACAGTAATCTTTGAATATGAATGCATTCCATCTCCTGCATAACCTCATGTCTCCCAGTATCCTGATTTATTATGTCCATTTTAACAGGTTGAATGTGTTCCAACGCATGTTCACTTCCCCGTCCCTGTCTGCTATAAAATAAGAAAAGAAAATAGAGACCTTAATGATTAACGCCCCCGTCTCCCTGACATCTTTAAACTGTGAAAGCGTTGGGTTGGCACATCTCTAAAAAGAAAAACTCAGCTGGACCCCCCTGCAGTGCGTCAGCCACAATCACTACCAGTAGATGATGTCACCAGCAGGAGACTGCACTTCACCCTCCAGTATGTACCATATCTGAGGATTTAGTTTGTGGAGTTCTGACACTCGGAGCCGGTGGATCTCCGCTTCCCGACAGACAGAAAGCACAATGCAATGCCACAAGAGCACCTCTCTGACTCACTGACTCTCAGCACAGATGTAAAGCTGGTTCAGCCTAAAATAACTCAAGAGATGTTCAAGTGGAGCAACATGCTGTGTGTACTTGAGTGTGTGTTTGGAGGTGGGGGGGGGGTTGGAGTGATGGTGCAATGTGTTATGCATATTCCCTTTCTGTAAGACTAAAATAGTTAATGTACACTCAGTTGCCACTTTATAAGGTGCACCTGTACAATCTTATGCAATCCAATACCACAGCTCTGCCATGAATTGTACCTTTGTAAAGCTTTGTAATGTAGTCATGTATTTATGTTGTACTGGACAGCATTATTGGGAGTTTGTTCACTCTATGTGCATGCGTAAGGCGTGACACATGTTCATGGATACACATTTCTTAACATTTTGTCGAAATAAATTTGACTTCATTGTGCTTCATTTACCTGATGAAGGTCTAGGACCGAAACATTGCAAATAAATTGTTTGCTTGCGTAATGGTCAGTGTGCGGGATTTTTCTTCTAGACTTCATTGTGCTGAATTATGTAAATGTTAAAGCAAGAAATTGAGAATACATGCAGCAAAAATCTCAAATTCCTGCTTTGAGGCGAGGTGCTGCTGGCATAATTCTGTATTCCCAAACTGTGATTAAAGACAGATGCTTTTCTAAGTGCCCGAAGATGCACTGATGATGCTGATGTTATTTGCAGCTCCGTAATGCACTGCTTGTAATTATCTAACACACGACCTCTCCAAGCCCTTCACGCAGAATCAATGTATGCAGTGTGGCATATTGGAAAGGGAATTTTAAAGCTGTGGAGTGCAGGACGGGTGGCGGAGACAGAAGATGTTGTCGTGTTGGGTCATTGACGTCGTGTTGGGTCATTGACATGGGTTGATAAATGGTTCAGTTTGGCAATATTCATGATGTAATTAACACACATGCCCTCACTCAATAAGATATAAGATGGAAAGGGGAAGATGAAGGGAGTAAGAATAGCCAAAATAGCATGTGTTTTCAATCTCACTGTGTTGATACAGACAGTGGGATCCATCTTTATTGTCACAGTGACCTTGTTCATATTGTCCTGTGTTTTCCTGTTGATACTTGAAGATGGCCGTTGTCTGAAATCTTGCCTAAATATAACAATATTGCATATCAGAGCGTATGGATGCTTTTCCTGTTACTATGCATTACATCTTAGCTCCAGAACCTTCAGAAAGCCTTTACTTGGTGAACGGGGATCGTTACAGAAAAGGAGAGAAATCCACTTAGTAAATCCAAAATAGACAAATCCCTCTTTAGATAATTTCCACACGCATTAATTCAGTAGGGTTGCCAAACTAAAAATTGCTGTTTAAATAGAGAGAGAGAGAGAGAGAGAGAGAGGGGAGGGGTGGGGGTGAGGGGATTGATGGAACAGTATTGGCTGACATGGGCATGGGTCAATGAGCAATGAATTGTGGGAATCTGCAGGCAGCGCATTTTTTTCTCTTCTAACTGCCTCTCTGTCTTCTCTCTTCACAGAAGTGGCCATCAAAAGTATTGTTGAAATGACTATAATGCAGTTGGAGGCTCTTTCACTTTTCTGATTATATGCATCTGTGACACCATGATGCCGTTTTGTGCACACTATTAAATATTGCAATTCTGCAGCAAAAAGACACAGTAATAGAAATAAACAACACAAGATTGAAAAGCAATTACACGAAGCCCAGAATATGTAATTGTCTTTAAAAGCAATTTAGAAGAAAACATTGGCTTTCGTCACCTACAACCCTATGAATGGCTTTCACACATATAGTAGAGGCTGATGACTGATCATTTCTTGTTCTTTTAATTTAGAGTGAGAATGAGCTCCACTTTGTTTGAAACCTTTCTGTAAACCTTTTAAAAAAAAAAAAAGAGAATGCAATTTTAAAATAGGCCTGCAATTGTTGGAAATTGCATGTTAGAAGCAGAAAGGACGTCATTTTAAGGGTCAATTGTGCCAAAAGAAAGTTTATAAAATGTTATGTCCAGAGTACAAAATGGAGAGGTGGGGGGTTTCTCAAAGAACAGGACATGATACATAAGAAACATGCTGAAAAAACATAATGCATAAACTTTGAAATACCACAAGCAGATTTAAGTGTGGTGACCCATTCACTTCAAGGGTGTATGATTAATAAGGGTTAGGGGAACTGTTCAAACTCACTTGTCGATGAAATCATACAACATCATCAATCAATATTTTTTTATGGGAAAACAAACATTGGCTTTTCTACAGATGTTGCAACAACTATGCATCTTTTTTCAGCCAAAAGTAAAACTAAAACAGTCCTCAATGAGCCTCAGAGATGGATTATTGGAGTTTTCTGGCAAGACCAGTATGAAGAAAGTAAGATAATAATCATGGAAAATGTTCTAATAAAAACGTGTTGCCTGATTAAGCAATTATTTTCAAATAACTTTCAAGGTAAATATTTGAAACCAGGACAGTATAAACTAATCTTGTATGAGCATGTGGTGTTCTAATGCAGCACATATTAAAGGGAGTATAGCAGAAAAAGCACAGGAGTAAATGACTGCATTCCATTTATATGAGCTAGGTTCAGGGTCCTGGTATCGTGCATGCTGGCTCACTGGCATGGCATACTGGGACACTTAATGGAACGGAGTCATTGTTAATGAAATTAGCTTCACCTGTGCTTCTCCTGCTTTGACAAGTCAAATTGTGCGTTCCCCCAGTGAAAACGTCATAATTCACGTCACTTCATGTGGGAATCAGAGGTGGAAACTGGGGCTGGATTTTTGCTAACAGAGTTTCCCAGTTGGTGACAACTGACGTGCAAAAACACGGCCGACGGTCGTTCAAATGTGTTGAAGGGTGAGAAACTTTTCCTAAATATAGAAAATTCACGCATGCATATAATATGCTTTTGTTTGTATGCTCGCATGAGAAAACAGCAGCAAATCTTTGTTATTGTGGCCTCCATGTTTTCACACACCTGATGCTCCAGGCTACGGCCAACAGTTGGTGACAGTCATGCAACAAGTTGTTATGCCAAACGGCAATGTAACAGAAGATCACGCATCCCGACCATAGCACATGAACACTGACAGTCGGAAAAACAACTTAATCATGGGGGCGGTCCCTGATATTCATGAACTGAATATCATGTGATATCCCCGACGCAGACTTTTCCTAGCTATATATGTATGAGTGGTTTATGAGATCAGCCTTTGTTCTAGTCTGGTGACATGATTGGATCAGCGAGTTTGTTTTTCTAGAGAAAGACTCACAACTCTGTATTTTCTGTCACTATTCATCTGTAATTATGCCCAATGACAATATGTAGTTATGTAGCGAGGGCGTGTTGAGAGAGCTTACGCAGTGATAAGTGTCATCCACCGTAACTGGAAATATATCGCACAGCCCAAATAATTGGGCGAGTGTAGGTATGCAAGTTTGCGCTAAATGTGTGTGCATGTCTGAGTGTCAACAGCTTGACCCTCAGTATGTTAATGACACCAATTAAAGCAATTAAAACAGCTTTAATTACTGCAGCCTCAATTATGCCTGCCTCAACAGGCCTGTCTGCTTGACCCCACGCAACACACACACACACACACACACACACACACACACACACACACTGCAACTCACATGCAGGAAAGCAGATGCGCACACATACACAAAAACACAGGCAAACAAGGCAAAAACACACATTAATGCACACACATTTTACAAATAGACGTGTTGTATACCTTGACACACACACACACACACACACACACACACACACACACACACACACACACACACACACACAAATGCTCTTTTCCTGTCAACCTTATGAGCCTTTTAAAGCCTAATAAGGCCTGATGATGATCATGACGCAGTGTTGTGAGCTATTACAACATACAAAGCTTAGGTGTGTGTGTGTGTGTGTGTGTGTGTGTGTGTGTGTGTGTGTGTGTGTGTGTGTGTGTGTGTGTGTGTGTGTGTGTGTGTTGATATTCCAGATATATTAGCCTGAGAGGCAATGTTGCCACTCTCTTCCTCCTTCTTACCGCTCTAGCAGTTATAGAAATACGGTGCATGTATGCACATTTCTGTGGAAATGAAAGCCTCTTCTCCATTTCTACTGGGAAGTCTCTCAGTTTGCATTTAGAACACTTTTGTGTCTGCGTGTAATAATGGAAAATCATATTTTCTTCCTTGGTATATCTACATCAAAGGTGTGATTACAGCCTTCTTTGGTTCACTGAAGCATGTGTTGTACAACAAAGGTGAGCTAAAAAGTGTGAGGAAGTGACAGTTTTCTGTAAGATTCATCTCATAATATATGCTGCCATGTGAGCTAGGTGCTAAACAGTTGCATTTTACTGTAATAGCCGCAGGGTATAAACATAACAAATAAGCATACATCTTTGTAAATATACCCACACCTCATTTCTATTAAACTACATTTAAAAAATAAAAGATGCATAATGGCGGAGACTGGCACATACTAATCATCCTCCCACTCAGCATTTTTCTTCATCCATTCACCCTTGTGTTAAGTATCATATTTAAGAACTGATATATGCAGGGTCAGAGCATTTCATTTTCTGCTCATTTTCTGTGTGTCCCAGTGGGCCACATTACATACAGCGGTGCCATACAGTAGTGTCAGTAAGTATTAACCTCGCAACTAAGCCTTTACATTGTGTTGTAATTAAATGGGACACCATTTTTTCCTTCTCTGTCCTTCAACTTCTCAGGGATTATCTAACACCCTCTTGACTCCATGCATTCTGTCATCATTGCATTTTATTTATGCCTGACAATGAAAAAGGCTTTTATTCTTTTTTTTTTTCCTGTTAGATCCAGCTTGTGTTGTAATATGTTTAGAGGAAAATGTACTTTTAAAGGTAAATTATCTCTTTGTTTGAAAAAAACACAACATGAACTCTACAGATATCTTCCGATCGTGTTTTACAGCATGTACCAGATTTAATACACCCAGGCATTTGTATGAGAAAGTCTGACCGTCTTTGCAGTGCTGATCTGAGGTCATTGCTGCATGCAGTGGGCGGGAAGAAAAGCCTGTCACATGCAGTCACTGTGACATGTTATTTCCCTGATTTTAGAAGCATTGTGTTGGACCATCTTCTGCACTCAGCGCTCCTGGCCTGTCTGTGTGATAAGACACTGGTTGAACTGCCGGCACAGTTTTTGTGTACAGATTTTACACTCCACTTGTTACACTCCAAATATTTTTCCACACAGCTGAACTGTCCTTTCAGCATGAAAGGATACGTGGAAGAAGAAAAAAAAAAAACACTACAACTGAAAAGCATTTACATTACCACAATTGTTTTGTGGTATTTGTGAGATTTGTTTTTGTTTCAGTGCATATCTTCAGTACACCAAAAACACAGGAGCACACATGCTAACAAGACTAACAGCCAGCTCCATGACGCTGTATGTAGCTATAGCAGTGCATGCATTTGTTGATTAGCCGTAAACACATAGTACAGCTGAGGCTGGTGGGAATGTCATCAGTTTTGCTAGACTTTTGTCATAGTTATTAAAAGATATTGGTCAAATTACAATTTTGACTTCATGGTTCCAGATTTAAAAAATCATAGAATTACCAAAGTGATTACAATTCATCCAAAGGGGGGGGGGGGCATGAATATGTGTACCAAATTTAATTTATAATGTCAGCAATCTATCAAATAGTTGTTGAGATATTTCACTCTAGACCAAAGTGATGGACTGACTGACAGACTAGACAGACATGCCATCTCTAGAGCTTTGCCACCATAGCATTGCTATAGATCCTGGGTTCCAACAGCAAAAGGGGTCATTCTAAATCCTACATCTAATATTCAAAACTATTAAGGAGTGAATAGATTATTTTAAGAGACGCGGCTGAATACTCTTTCGGCTCTCGCGGCTAAATACGCTGTTTCACAACAGCTATCTTCTAACCAATGTAAGACCAATGTCCCCTGATCAAAATGCTCCTTCGTTGGCAACACTTTTAACAGCCATAATGACAGATCTCAGAACAAGTTGGAGGTGACAGCCTTGCAACTTTGTTGCTATGAGGGGAAGTATTTGTCCATGTCTGTGAAGGTTGAAAAGTAGCGCTTTTGAAAAGCTCTTTTTATTCTTTGCATTCACACAGTTGGACACCTGCTTTTTCAATTTCCTCCATTTGACCATTTGTTTAAACCTCTCCTTTTCAGCAAATAAAACTAGATGCATTTCCAACTTCATCTGCACAAGTGTGGACATACAGTATAATGAGCCAATAAGCCATGGTGCCATTCTCTATCCGTAGCTCTCCCTCCTTTATTTTAATGAAAAATGAACATCATACATCTCTCTGTCACTCCCTCCATCTCTCTTTCATACTTCTCTCTTCTCTGCTCTTGCCCCCCCGCCTCCTCCCAGTTGCTCACATGGTTGTTTTCCCCTATCTTGGAAAGGTGCCATATTCTCTCCCTGTCCAAAACTCAGAGCCATTAATTCTGCTAATGACAGATAAATGAAGCATGGAGATGAGGAGGCAGAGCTAGAGCAGGGCTTTACACCCACCCACCCACCCACACACACACACACACACACACACACACACACACACACACACACTAATGCACACCAGGCACAGGCTTGCACGTACATAATATACATGTAAGTATAAACACACACACACACACACACACAGAGAGAGAGAGAGAGAGAGAGAGAGAGATCACACTCTTAGCTGCTAATTGACTTTGATCGAAGACATTCTCTTTGAAATCTTTTTTTTTTATCTCACCCATGTCAGGGTGAGAGGCTCTTCCGTAGACAGTGTGCCACTCGTGTATGTTGTCTCAGAGTGAATGGGAGACTGATGAGAGACAGTCTCAAGTTTGGATTTACAGTTACTTCATAAGAGGATTACCCAACAACCTGGGAAAAGGGAATCTAACCAGTGTTTTGATTAAGCTTGCACTGGGGAGGGAGAGCAGCTGCGAAACAGCAGGCATTTTTGCAGCATCTTCAAACCTGAAGCAGCTATTTTTGAGTACAAGAAAACAAAAAGCAAAAAGTAAAGTAAACGAGAGAGAGAGAAACGAGAAACAAAAAAATAAAGCAGCAGAATACAATAGAAAAATAGTAACTACAGGACATTTTTCAGATGGTATAATCTGCCTGAAAAGACTGCAGGATTAAAAAATTAAAACTGTTTACTCTCTTCTTAAGCCTTTAAGGGAATCATTTAAATCCTAACAGATGTTAGCTCTCCAAATACTTTGTTTAAAAATAAATATACATTATTTAACATTCACAGCTCACATAAATCAAACATTACTTTTCTTTTTTCTCCTCATTACCATACATTACATTTATGAAGTCTATTATAGTGTTTTTCACATATAATGGGGATGTTCTTAATTGGGCTAATGACTGTTTCACTAAAGCAGATGAAAAGGTCAACACTCCACTTTGACTTTAAAATTCGGCGCAGCAATTTCAAACCGCCGCCTAGCTAACTGTGAAATATATTCAGCCTGTAAATTATCATTTTAATTAATCTTGCTTACTTGGTCGTGTAATTTAAACATTTGCTAGGTTTGCTGGATGGAAAGAGGAGGAGGCAGATGGAGGATGGTGGGATGCGGGGTGTGACAGGGAGAAGAAGGAGGGAAGCTTTGTGCCAGTGGGTCTGTGTGTGTATGCAGGCGGGCAACACTGCGTTTGGAAATTAGTATCACCTTCGCAGAAAAAAAACGCTATTCTCTGCCTTATTAAGCCTGAAAATGCCTGAGAATTTAAGCTCATGCTTTGAGGAGTAAATCGGTAAACTGAGGATGAAACTGGGGAACAGTTAACAGCTGTTGCACAGAACTTGTTTTACACCCCCTCATTAAAAATATCCAACCATATTGCATTTCTTTTACACCCAATGGCAACATTTTTTTATTTCTTGCTTTCTTCAATATCTGCCCATGGCAACAATGGTTAATGTTAGACAAAAAAAAATACACTAATATATGCCTATATGGTTAGAGCAACCCTTTCTCACTCCCAACTCTTAATATGCTTGGTCAGTGGCTCTCAGCGCTGGATACCGACCCAAAAATCACCCTTTAGCGTGTGTACAGGACGCACCGGGCAGAGTATCAGCTCGGCTGCAGCACTGTAAGATGACGTAGTATTAAGAGCGGCAACGGTAGCGAGTAGTATGAAAGACCAAAAATTTGCTTAAGGAGGTTGGTTGGGGTGGTGGATGGGTCAAACAACACAGGACTTTAAACCAGGATACCGGGGATTGTGTCCCGTTCTTGTCCTGCGTTTCACTGAAACATACATCTTGTAACCCCACCCATGACCTTTTCCTAGATCTAATTGTAAAAGTAATGCCAAGACTCCCGACTAAGCGCGTCTAAATATGACGGCAAAGGGCTAGACGTGAGTCCAGAGAGCGTCAAATAGTGACGCCAATTAGTCCCGACCCAGAGCATCAAAAAGAGATGTCAAGTGTCCCAACCAAGCACGTCTAAATATGACGCTAAAGGAGACTTTTTGCGTCAATAATAAACTCCAAAGGCACCTGACCAAGCGTCGCTTTTTGATGCGATGGGAGTAAGAATGTGTTGGGTTAGAGTTACACAACTACAAGA
The DNA here is from genome assembly GCA_023631565.1 of Gymnocephalus cernua. Taxonomy (NCBI): domain Eukaryota; kingdom Metazoa; phylum Chordata; class Actinopteri; order Perciformes; family Percidae; genus Gymnocephalus; species Gymnocephalus cernua. Next base: position 14,101,561 of record CM042442.1, on the reverse strand, counting down.
CTGGTTAAGGTTAGGAAAAGATTGTGGCTATGGCTAATACAAAAAAAAAGAATTTGAATCGATCCTATCCACTTCCCCAAACCTTGTTTTCCATTACTTTGCTACATATAATAGGGCACACTTCTACCTGCAGTTGCACTGTAATTTGGTTCAGAATGTAAAGTTTTTAGGTGGCAAATTGTGTAAGATGGACGTAATTTGTACAAATACTGGGCTGAAACACTTGGTTCAGTGAGAAGGTTTGTGGCCCTTTTACACCACTGGAACTTTTACTTGGAACCTAGGAATGTTTTTAGGAACTGGGGAACTTTACTTGAGTTTTGACTACGGGTACTCTGGTTCCGGTTCCGAATTTTCAGCATCGTCAAGGTGGAGTTTGGAGTGAACTCTAATGTCACTAACTGCTAAGTCTGTATTCACGACATTCCACTTCCCTTCCGGGATTGCTCCGGTGCCGCCATTTCGGCCAGATGTACGTTACCTTCCGCTTTCTTTGTGTTGGCATTCTAAACTCCGGTCTATTTATGAGGGCTATGGTTAACTGCTCCTCACATCTCTGCAGGGTAAATCCAGACAGCTAGCTAGACTATCTGTCCAATCTGAGTTTTCTGTTGCAGGACTAAAACAACCTTTGAACGTACACATGCTCCACCAAAACAAGTTCCTTCCTGAGGCTATTTTGTAGAGGCACCATCGCTCCGTGCGGCGCTTAGTGCTGCCCAAGACGATTGTGATTTGTATAAAGAAATGGCAATAAACCAGAGCAGGTTTTTCTCCCATCCCAGAGTGCTGTGTGGACTAGCAATGCAAGACTACTACCTGCTCAAACACAAGTATTGGGATAGTATACCACATGTCTACAGCATGCATTTGACTGTCAACAAGCACTAGTTGTTGTAAGTACCCATATTAAGATGGCAATACCTGGTAGCCTACGACTCCGATTTGATGCTACTTTATATACACCACTACAATTGAGCGAAACATTATATTAATTACTCCGCTGCATTTATTTAACAACTATAATTGCTAGTTACTTTTCAGATAAATACTTTACATGCAAAACATAAAGAGCTTATACATTATTGTCTACTGTTATGGATCAGCATATTAACTAGTTCATTTGGGTTTTATATATATGTATATATATACATACATGAGTTTAAAGGGTCAATGTTTCAATGCAGGACTAGAGTAAAGAGAACACCTACTCCAGTATTTCTTCTTGTGTTTTCAATAATACAAGTAAAACATGGAAGATTACACAGTTCACTCACATAAATGATGCAAAAATGAGATTAGCTATTTATACATAAAGAAAAAAAATATTGAAGACAAAAGTCCATGAGCTGTTGAAGGAGAAAATGAACTCAAACACACAAACACACATACGCACACCAAATCAATTCCCATGCATATTCATTTGTGTTTTGTAATGGATTCTCTTAGCTACACCTTTAGTCTTGCAGTATGATTTATGAGTCCCTTCTTGCTCCGCTGTTGCTATCACCTCCCCGTATATACGCCACAGCCTGAAACCTGAGTTCACCAGCCCCAAAGGTGATAGTATCATTAAAACGCTAACTTAAACATGATAGATTAACCAATGTCGGGGAAAGTAGGGAGTTGCAGAGAAAGGGTCACATACACAAATTACACAATATAATGTCACTTGTGTGTGTGTGTGTGTGTGTGTGTGTATATATATATATATATATATATATATATATATATATATATATATATATATATATATATATATATATATATACACACACAAGTATACAATATGCAAAATTGCATATTGCAGTTATGTTCTTTTCCACAAGTTACCAGAAATTACGGGTGAGCACTAACTTCTCTCTTCCATCCATCCTTGCAGTTTTCCATTAGTCCTTTTGCAACAAACCTTACCTAACACATATTGTCATTAGTTATACAATCGTCAGAGGTTAAGCTATCATCCATGCAGTTTTGCATTACAGCCCTGTCATGTTTTAAAAGCCTGCTGTGAACCTTACTATAACCTGACTTTTATAAATGAAGAAAGATCCAATTACTGTACATGCAGTGGTGACAGTTAATGATTAAAGTATTTGTTTGTCTCTTTCTTGCTGGGTAGCTACATCATGAGCCATAATTATGCCAGTAGCATGAATGCATTTCATGTTAATATGGAGGGTAATAAGTAAATAGACGTTTTCCAGGACACTTTAGGATCAAATGCTACCTCACACTGAAGCTGCAAATATCGTGTTTGTCTGTATTATTACCCACCCCCACCCTCCCATTGCGTCCATTGTGGAATTGTTGTTTTCACCTTCACAGCAGGGCTGAGATAGAAAAGAACACATTTGTTTTTCCATTGCTGGGCAGGTGCCACCACTGACATAGGCCTACCCTGCAGTGTATTAACATATACCACATTTTGCCAGATGCCGTCATTTCATATGAATATCAGGAATTGTTGTGCATATGTTTTTGTACAATATATACAAATCTGTTCATGAAAATGCTTTGCAGTATTAAAGTGGATATAGGATTGATTTATGAGTGAGTGATCATTTTCTTATGATGCCAAAAGACTTCATGGTTTTTTTACACTCATGCTCAATTAGCATCTTCTTTTTGAGAACTTTTATTTAAAATTGAATTTTGACATTTAAGGAAAGTTTGTTCATCTGGAATCACTTTACAGGATATCATATATCGTATTTTACCCCTGAAAACATTAACTGAAAACAACTGAAAAACTGTTAACTGAACTATTAACGGAGAACAGCGGACATACTGGTAGCGCGCGCGTGCGCCTTCTTCTTCGCTGCTCTAAACAGTGGTTGCTTGTGGCGACACAGGAAGTTGTGCTGCTGCCACAAGCAACCACTGTTTAGAGCAGTGAAGAAGAAGACGCACGCGTAGACGGTTATTTTTTCTCTTGGTTAATTTCTCATGGTTCATGTCAAATTAATTTTGATAAATAAGTCGCACCTGACTATAAGTCGCAGGACCAGCCAAACTATGAAAAAAAGTGTGATTTATAGTCCGGAAAATACCGTAATAGCATTGGAGCCAAAGTTTGATTGTGATATGACAATTTTGGTATCATCAGCAAACTCAGCAGACTGTTACGAGGAATTGCTGCAACACTGGCTACACCATGTGTGAGAGCAGCGCGATAGTGGAGCGTATGCGCCACAGTGATCTGCTCTACAAGCGTAAACATATGCCATTCTTCCATTCATAATGATGAAACACCAGAGCAGAGGATATTAAATGAATGCATAATTAACCATTCCCATATTTATCCAGTAAGTCTACAGGCAAAAAAAATTAAAATAAAAATAACATCACGCTGCTGGTATTTGATGATTGCTACAATATACTTGTTGCCATGCAGCTTTGATCAACCCATGCTCTCTGTGTCCTGCTGTGGCTGTTGCTGCTTTCTGACAGCACATACGCCCCAGTTGGAAGTAACAGTGGAGGACAGACTATGCCTCCTGGTGCTTTACATCTAAACGCCACAGGGAGCCTCATTTAAATTATCGCACGTAAAACATTTGCTATTTGTTCATTTGCAATTGCGCTGAGATGTAATTCCTTTTCCAGATCACAGCTACAATGGCAGTACAAACAGCCCCTGTCGTTGTTACTCACGTCCAGCAGTGCAGCATTGAGTTCTTTCAGCACGCCGTTATACAAACAAGAAAAGGCAACAATCGATACTTGCAGAACGAGGGGTCAATCCCACCCTCTCTCGTGAATGCAGCTTGCGGATGTCCGAGGGCAGCTAGTGTCACTGATTTTAGAGGCTGTTTGTACACTTTTAGCCAAATGCTTTTGCTCCTGGGTGCTGAACCTGAGAGGATCTATAAAGGCGAGCATGAATTCAATTACACCTCGTGATGAAACATTGTGAAAAGCTTGGTCCCAAATCCCTCGCCAAAAACCACTCGTCATCGATAACTGCCACTCTGTCTTCTTCCAAAGTCCTAAATAAACTCCAGGACATGCAGAACTCTGCTGCTCGTCTGCTCACCCATTCCCGCTCCCCTGATTCAGACAGTCCTCACCCAGAAAACCACTGCATAGGTTGATTGTGCAAGCAGCTTATAACAAGCCATATTTACATTTGCCGCTAGGGCGATGACCTCTCGTGGCTGTTGTAATTACTGAAGGAGCAAACGAGGAAATTAGGTGACAAAGTATAGGAGCGTCAAATTCCGCCTAGGAAGGTAGTCATCCGAAAGACTTCTTCAATTCTGAATGAACGGTAGGGAAACCCGGCAGGAATTTCCCCAGTGCGGGATTAATAAAGTCTATCTTATCTTATCTTTCACCACTGCTTTGTTCGTTAGTGCTCCTGACTGTTGAAACTATAGTCATTATGGTTGTTGGAGACATCCTAGGCCATGTCTGAACGACCACCGTTGGCATTTTCACATGAGGCCAAAGGTGAGCGTTTGAAAGAACATCAACACTACAGGCCATGAGGAAAAGACGAGAAACAACATTGTGATCCTGCTTGTGGTTCCTGCACACAAGAGGGGAACAAATTAACTCTCTTGTGGATTAATATATTTGAATAAATAGAACCGTATAGGTGGTTCGGGCATCTGGTAAGGATGCCCCCTGGGCGCCTCCCTAGGGAGGTGTTCCAGGCACGTCCAGCTGGGAGGAGGCCTCGGGGAAGACCCAGGACTAGGTGGAGGGATTACATCTCCAACCTGGCCTGGGAACGCCTCGGGATCCCCCAGTCAGAGCTGGTTAATGTGGCTCGGGAAAGGGAAGTTTGGGGTCCCCTGCTGGAGCTGCTCCCCCCGCGACCCGACCACGGATAAGCGGACGACGATGGATGGATGGATGGAGAACCGTATATAGTCTCAAAAACAGACAGGCAATATAAAATGCTCCAGAAACATTTAAAATTTCCCTTTTTGCTCTGAGCTACAAATACAATATTACATGCTATAAAATTACAGTGGGTTTATCTCGGTAGGCTGGTTTAACACATGTATTAAAATATCCATCTAAAGTTAAACACTATGCTTCATTAAAGTATGTAGTAGTTTTGTATATTCTTTAAAAGCAATCCTAGTAACCTTTATTAAGTAATACATCTACGGAGGACAGGTTTGATTAAAAAAAGGCAGTTCACTTTTTATTTCATCATAAAGAGTTATTACGCCACTAATACTTTTTCCAGTCCTTAAATCATTCTTTCTTTGTTTAAAACTTCCATTGATTACTTTTAGTAATACAGAATATACTAAATGATTCAGTAGACAGCTTATTCTTTTTGGATGGTGGTGCTAATGATAACCACTTAAACATCGTGTTCCACCATCCTGACAGGATTTTTTTTAAAAATCACTTGTATTAATAACTCTGTATGTGTACTTTTTTTTAATAAAAATAATGGGTTGCTGACTTGGACTGCTGCAGATCTCTATTGAAAAAGAGACATTTTATCTCATTGGGCTACCCTGGCTGGATAAAGATGGAATTAAAATGAAATTCAGTGTGCAATCCATTATGGGACAGTCTTGCAAGTAGAGTAAGCCCAGGCACCTGGTCTGATAGCAGACTTGGGATACGGCCACTTTGGGTCAGTCGGCTTAAAGGCAGGGCGCAATCTCCTCTGCATTTTTCCATTTTCATGATTTCCCCCGCTCACTCTGCTTTTGACAGACATTAGATTAACCTCAATAATTTGAAGTTATAAAGATATGTTTCAGCGAACGGTGCGAGGAAGAGCCAGCCTTCCTCTGCTGTATTATTACAACCACCGCCGCCTATTGTGTTCCCAACACATTCTTGTAAAAAAATAAATTAAAAAAAATAAATAATGTTGGGAACATTAACTGTGAAGTGCAGATTAGGTTTTGTGGACACACGGTAAAGATGACGCTTGTCCACCAAGAAAAGATTGTTCAATGTCAAAACAGTTTCTCCTCCACAAAACAATTTTAACACAGCACTCAGTTTATATGCAGTGTTATTCACATAAAAAAATGTTACTGCCCAATACATAAATTCCATTGAGACCACACTCAATTATTGTAAACAGAATTAAATAAAGAGATGAATTAATCTGTCCTGCCTGTACCTGCAAGCCTGTGATATATACGCGCCAAAATCAAAAGTGTATTTCTAAACACATCCATTAAAAAAAATCACAAAGATTAAATGTGACACGACTACAAAGTTCAAGGCAGCAAAGCGTTTAGATGCCACAAAGATTTCTCTTCAGGGGGACAAGGATTTACCAGTCTACAAATATTGTCAACAAATGTTTTTGCTTCAAACAATGTTCAGGAATCTTTCACCTATTCGTCCGTCTAAACTCTGTAAAGGGAAAATAGATGTAGTGCTGATGTTAACTAGGGGTGGAGGAAAATCGATACAGCATAGTATCGCGATATTTTCTGTGGCAATACTGTATCAAGACACAGATGCCAAGTATCGATCTATTATTATATATGTGTTGGTCAGTTTGTCTGCTTGACAATCCCATTTTGCAGCAATACAATTGAAGTGAGTTGAACAAACGGAGAAATGCATCTTTTTAGATAAAACAGATGTTGACAAAGTTTCCTTTTGGGGACATCATTTGAAATTGGGAAAAATTTGAAGTTGGAAAAAAGGTAATACATTGCAGAATATTGCAATATGTTTTGAAAACGCGATACTATTGTATCAGGACATAAGTATCGTGCTGATATTGTATCGTGAGGCCTCTGGTGATTCCCACCCCTAATGTTAACACAGTAGTGGAACGACAGTCCAGCAGTAGGGCAGCAAGCATACACTTTACATGAGAACTCAACAGTGGCTATCATAAATAATCACGGAACAATGGGAACAGCACAAAAACAAGGAGTCTTGTACAGTATGCTACCGTGGTATTGTGGCTCGGGGTGTTGCTGTGTGGTTGTCATGTTTCACTCACTTTTTACTGAGAAACTACCAAAGGTACATGGAGTACAAAGCACAACACGCAGGTTCTCATGCACAGTGGTGGAAGTACTCAGATGTTTTACTCAAGTGGAATAAACTACAAAATATATACCAAAAATATAATAAGAAATGAAGTAAAATGGCCCATTTCAGGATAATGTATATTATGTTATTTGGATTTGTATTATTGATGCATATTGTTGCAGCTGGTAAAGGTGGGGCTGATTTTAATTGCTGTAGCCTTTACCACTGGGTAACTCGTGAATTTCCCCATGGAAGTCAATTAAGTCTTATCTTAACTAGTCTCGCATTGCCAGACCTATCGCCACAGCACTGTCAGCACTGCAGTATGGTTTAGCTACACAGCCTATTTATTCTGTGATAGGGGAAAAAACGCTGGCTTGTTTGTATTTCTTTAAACCAATCACAAACGTCCTGGGCGGCGGTCGGCCCATCTATTTATAAAGATCATCTTCTCGGCCAAGGTGCAGTCGGACATCCAGTGCGCACCAGACTATATCTTAACCTATAATACATCATAATGAATTAGTTGATTATATTGTGTATGTTAATATTCAGAATCTGCAATGTAACTCCTAATAAATAAATGCAATGGTGTAAAAAGTACAATATTTGCCTCAGAACTGTAGTGGCGTAGAAGAGTCTCAAAATCTTGTAGGCCTATACATAGACTGCTTATATGGGAGATTGATTCTTTGACAGCCACAAAGGTCAGCAAAGGTTTATTTTTTTTAACATATCTGCTGTTACACAGACTGGTGTTAGTACACACAACTTTTCAAATGGCCCCATCTGGCAGAGTTCATATCTGCACTCACACCAGCCTGAACAAACCAAATGGGCTGAGTTAGTTTGACACGTTAAACAGGTTAGGCCTGAAAGCACTTTAAAACGTAACGGCAATGCAAGTAAAAACAAATGTGAGGAATACTCACTAGCGTTCCTTTTGAGAAGAACAGCAATAAATGCTTGACATAATCTATCGTAAGCAGTGTTGGTCATCTTACTTTAAAAAAGTAATTAGTTACAGTTACAAATTACTCCTCCCAAAAAGTAATTGAGTTAGTAACTCAGTTACCACATTGTAAAAGTAATGAGTTACTCAGCAAAGTAACTGTGACGTTATTTTTTATGTTCTATAACGCTATTATGTTCTAGGCTATAACATCTTTAACGTCAAAGATGTTTATATTAAGTTAACTGATTGAAGAATTAAAAGACTATATACAGTATTTAGGAACATTTGGTATTTATTTGAACTCAATAGATTGCAGCCTGCCACATGCATAGAAATACAATTGCAATCAATGTGTTCAGCTCGGCCTTGGTCACCTGTTGCTGACCCGAAAAATGGAGCGTTGCTTGTTCTAACAGAGTAGCTCCGTCTCCTTCACTGGAGCTCACGCTAGCTGCATTGGGGCTTGTGGTTATTATGGGGTTGGGTTAGCAGCAGCAACAAGTGTCGTGTTAGCATGTGTTGATGTGAGGTGCTTCATAAGATTGGAGTTGCTTGAGGCAGATGTGGATAAAGTCTTTTTTTCCTGGGCATAGCGTGCATGTTACATAAACATTCTTGCCTTTAATTTCAATGAGCGAGAAGTAGTACCGGTACTTCCAGTTTGAGAACGCTACCTTTGAATTTGGCTCGTCGCCATTGTCGCTGTCTTGTGTTTAGCGGTAGTCAGAGCGTGCAGTGAGATGGCGTGAGCAGATCATCCACCCACCCAGCCAATCATCATCACATTTGCAACCGTGTTATCATCCCCCCCTGCTCTCTCCAGACAGCTGATGTGTAGCCAAAGCCTGACACCTCGCGCTTCATTCAACCAAATTGTAGTAACGCGCCACTTTACATTCTCAGTAACGATAACGCCGTTGCAACGATGGGAAAAGTAATTAATTAGATTACTCCGTTACTGAAAAAATAACGCCGTTATACTTAAAAGCCGTTACTCCCAACACTGATCGTAAGTTACTATTAACTTTTTTCAATACAAACACAAAAGTAAGTCATGGTTCAAATAAGAAGACATGAGAAACAGTCATTTGTCAAACTCTGCTGCCATGCCTCACTGTCATTCATTGCACGGGGAGTAATAGTTTGGACAGCATAATACCTTTTAAACTGACGCTGGATGGCAGATGACATTCTGTGAAAATTACAGTAATTTCATTTTTGATCTGGATTTGGCAAGAAATGTTGGGTGATGAGATGCATATGACATGTATTACGTAGCCCCAGAGTCACTCTCCCTGTAGACGTGAAGCTGATTATATGCAGACTCTCTCTTTCTCGCTAACGCACACAGAAACTAAAATACACGCATCGCAGTAACCACACAGCACCACGGTCACCACTTTATCTCTCACTTTCATAAACACAACTGTGTCTCTTTTGCTTCCTCCCTTTGTCAAATCATATTCATGATTCTATGAGAACAATCACAAGAGCATTTTCATCACTGCGTGTCCTTTTCAAACGCAAACCCTCTTACCCCCATTCAAAGCATGTTTTTGATGAGATAAGTCAGAGCACACACCAGCATGGAAAGCAAAAAAAAAATCCTTCTCCCATCTGTGCTCATTTTAGACTAAATATGAATTGGCCAAAGAGTCCACTAGTGGAAGCGTTTTTAGTGTCTGCTGGGCCGGGCTATTTGATTTGGACATAAGCTCTTGGCAGCCCAGAGTTTATACAGTAAATGAGAGTTTTGGCTGCAGCGGCCAGCAAACAAAAATTGGATGAGTTTCCTCCCTTATTCTCTCCCTCTTGGCACCCTGGCTAATGTTGGGTTTAGTTTTCAGAACAGGTTTCATCTTGTTTTGGAGACATGTTGACTCTTGAGGCAGTGAGAAAGCAAGAAAAAGCAGAAAGATAAGAAAGCGAAAGACATCATTAAATTCATGATGTGCATCAATGTGCACTTTGGCCACTACTGCATTAATTAGCATGGTAACTTCTGAATCTGAAAACGTAGGGACACTGAGTCACATTGTACAACTACAATTTGATATAAGTGACAATAGTGTGCAAGTATATTAACGTCTTTTGAGAAAAAGCATCCTTGTTTTGTTAAAGGAGACATATCATGCTCATTTCAGGTTCATACTTGTATTTTTTTTTTATAGAATATGCTTACATGCTTTAATGTTCGCCTTTGCAAACGTAGTTCTCAAGCTGTGGGTATACTGCCTGCCCGTGGGTATACTCAGATGGGGGGGGGGCCGGTATATTATAATGAGCCTGCAAGTGACATAGGAAGGGGAGCCAAATCTGAATGGCTTGTCGATTCCCATGTTTTCTGATCAAGGCAGCCTACAAAACACTGCCAGGGTTGTCTGGGTTGGTAGGAAGTTCAGATACCCAAATAAATAAAAATGAAGCATTTCAAGAGTGAAATCCAATATTCTCTGTTTCAATGTCTTGAGACACAGCAGCTGACGGAGGAAAACCTTGAGTTTTTGTTTCTTCTTTTTTTTCCCGTACAGACACCACCACACACTTCTAGTGGTCATAAGTGATGATTGAGAGAGATTACGTTTGTATGAGTTTACAGTACATAGGTTTTTTTTAAGGATAGCATGGCATATTATACCTTTTAATTAAATGTAATGTAAGAACACAACAAAAGCAAATTACTATTTATATAGCCATAGCCATGTTAATCTCCTTTACTCTTTTTTTGTACAATACAGAGTTCAATAGATATAATGGCTCCACTTTAGAAGCCTGCCCTTTCTTTGCCCATCTCTCAACAATCTAAAATGTATGCTAAGAAGCCAATCTAGTGCAGCCTTTTTTATTCGCAGATTTTAATGTCACTGTGCCTCATTAACCTCCTATCAGCTTCATCACGGCACACCCATCCAATCGTCCTCTGGGCCCACACTACTGCACTGACTTTGAACTATACTTTTTCCCCATGCAGCAGTTAAAAGCAGGGCGACATTTTGTGCCACGCTGATTAGAAACTATGCCTGTGGAAAAGTTTAGTCACTACTGAGACACATTATAGCCAGGAATCATTTGACATTTCTTCACACTTTGGAAGATTTGTCTATAAAAACGTCTACTTTCTGCATTCATTCAGGTTACAGCAGCCACAGCTTTTTCCAATGGTCCAGTTTAAACACAGTGATTACTGGAGTGCAACGCAGAATAGCAACAAACGCAGCATCAGCAACAAACGTCGGCATCGGTCAACTTCTCGTCGTTGGGGTAAATAAGGAAATGAGGGAACCTTGGCCCGCACCAGTCAGTTATTAGTGGAGACACGCAGGCACTGGCATCTGTTCGCAGCAATTTTTCTTTTTTCTGCAAACTCACTGAAGGTTGCCATATAGTGCAACCCAAGTCACAGCATGCATGGTTTCTCCAATTAGTAATTCTGAAGGTTTAAAAAGAGAATGTAGTATGTGGCAGATCTCAGGATTATTTTCTGATGATCAGATTGACACATTTCTAACTGCAGAATTATATCTGCTTCAAATCTTTTTTTTTTGCTGTTTGTTTGCCTTTGATCATTTACTCACTGCTGATTCACCCACTGGCTAATGCAATATGACTAATGCTGGTGTTACATACTATTTGAAATCATTAAACTTTGCTTTCCTTTCTTTGATCGTGGTAATCTTAATGACACAAGGCTTGCCCCGAAGACAGAGATTTATCAAAAACTTAATCCGAATATCACATTTTTAAACTTTCCAATTTCCTTCTGTTGACAAGGCTTGAGCCCACCGGGTTTATTATTTTTGTAAGTGAAAACTTTAAGCTTTATTCATCATTTGTGGAATGCATTCTCTGGGATTGAGCCACAAACATATGTGAAATGATTTTGCTTTAACAGAACAATGATCTGTTGTTTCTGACTCCTTGGGCACTATGTGCATAGTTCGAGAGTCCAGAGTCAAATTCCCCTGTATGTGTTCCCACTTACTTGACCATCAAACTCCTATAACATAGATGGACTCACGATGGACAGATTTTGTTTTTTTGATGCAGCAGTATCAGAGATTTCATCTTTTTTTATTTCACGCATTCTTCATTCAAATTCAAAAAGCATTCTACAACTTCTTTTTTTTCACATACGGTGTAGTACTCCCCCAAAGCTGTAAACACATTGCTGTGTAAAATTGGTGGACTTGTGGCTGATTAGCTCAGTTGGTGGAGCGGGCACACATATACAGAGGTGTATTCCTCGATGCAGAAGGTCCAGGGTTTGAATCTGACCTATGACATTTTCCTGCATGTCTTCCCCCTGTCTCTCCCCTTTCATATCTCAGCTTTCCTATCAAATAAAGGCAGAAATGCCCAAAAATGTAAAAAAAAAAAAAAATTGGTGGACGTCCCCTTTAAGAGATTAGGACTGTTTTGTGCTAGCTGTCACACAGTTTAAGAGAAAACTCCCAGTATTATTTACACAGCCATTACGTATTATAAATGTCTCGTAAAAATTAAACTGTGGATATACTGTCATTATGCAAATACACCCCTACATTTTCAGAACGATCTGATAGTATAGGCTATACAGAAGATGAATGTAATGTGTTGGTCTGGATTGAATTTTTCCTAAATGTCTCTCAGTGTCCCTTTTTGTGTTTTTAGCAATTCTCACACTAAATCAAATAAATGTCTAAATGTCAGCTTTGTTGGTGTTTGTTGATTTGATTTTGGTTCCGCCCAACTCCTCCTAGCAACACAACTGAGTATTAAAAGCTAAAAGTGGAGCCATAAACATATGGCACTGGTTTCCAAGTGCGACACAACCAACATTTTAAAACATTTCTTTTTCTTTTTTTTTCTTAGAAAAAGGCCACTTCACAGCGCTAAATCTAATCCAGCTAACATGTGGCCAGGAATGTGTTTTGGGGCCGAGCTATGTGTAATGACACACATGTGTGAAAGGGTAAATCTAACCATGGGGAGCTAAAGGAGCAAGCTTTAGGTGGCTTGACCTTTGACCCAGACCAAAGGCTGGTGTGAGCGAGCCACCTCTAATGAAGGGCTTCAGAGTGAAACCGATGTACCTCCTGTCATTTACAGAAATCACTCTCAAAATTGAAAACTGCCCTTTTAAGCTTTTATTTACTCAAAGGATTTTTTTTTTTTTTTTTGAGCACACATGCTCTCTTTTGAAGCATTTCACCACTTAACACTCATAATGACACTGATCAATTTTCTTCTGTTGGCCATTGAGCAACTCCACTGAGGCAGTTGGGCGTGAAGAACCTCACTTTTGGTGGAGTTGTTGGAAGTACATGGAAGCATATCTTGCGTTCAGATATTTTGTTAACAGCAACAGCCAACTATAATATAATTCCTTTTTTGATTCCATCTCTTACCTTTTTTTTCAGCATGCATTTTCACTTTTAAAACCAATATTTTAGTATGGGATGAATGGATGTTATGGCTGATGGTTCACAAGACAGGTGGACAAATGCATGGATGGAAAGACACATCATATAGTAGGTCTACTGCTGCACTGTGGGAGGCATAAGCACAAAGTCAAGTGAGAGGCTGACTGAATGAGTGCACAGATGGATGCATGGATGAATGAATGAATGAATGAATGAATGAATTACAACCCCAAATCAGAAAAAGTTGGGACATTATGAAAAACACAAATAAAAAAAGAAAGTAGTGATTTCTAAATGTACTTTGACTTGTATTTCATTGCAGACAATGTGAACACAAAATATTTCATGTTTTGTCTGGTCAACTTAATTTCATTTGTAAATATACATGCTTTCCTGTCATTCAGACCTGCAACACATTCCAAAAAAGGTTGGGACAGGAGCAATTTAGGGCTAGTAATCAGATAAACTGGTTAAATAATGATGTGATTTGAAACAGGTGATGTCAACAGGTGATTGTAATTATGATTTGGTACAAAAGCCACATCCAAGAAAGGTCTAGTCCTTTAGGAGCAAAGATGGGCCGAGGATCGCCAGTTTGCCAACAAATACGTGAGAAAGTTATTGAAATGTTTAAAAACAATGTTCCTCAAAGAAAGATAGGAAGACATTTGCTTATTTCACCTTCAACAGTGCATAACATAATTAAAAGATTCAAGGAATGTGGAGGAATTTCAGTGCGTAAAGGACAAGGGCGCAAGCCTAAGCTGAACAACCGTGATCTCCGATCCCTCAGGCGGCACTGCATCAAGAATCATCATTCATCTATAAGCGATATCACCACATGGGCTGAAGACTACTTTGGCAAACCTTTGTCAAGTACCACAATACGTAGTTACAGCCACAAATGCCAGTTAAAACTGTACTGTGCCAAAAGGAAGCCCTATGTTAACAGTGTCCAGAAGCGCCATTGACTTCTCTGGGCTCAGAGGCATCTGGGATGGACCATCACACAGTGGAAACGTGTACTGTGGTCAGATGAATCAGTATTTCAGGTATTTTTTGGGAGAAATGGACGCCATGTGCGCCAGACCAAAGAAGAAAAGGATCATCCAGACTGTTACCAGCAACAAGTCCAAAAGCCAGGGTCTGTCATGGTATGGGGTTGTGTCAGTGAACTTGGCAAAGGTAACGTGCACTTCTGTGATGGCACCATTAATGCTGAAAAGTACATAGAGATTTTGGAGCACAATATGCTGCCCTCAAGAACACATCTTTTCCTGGGATGTCCATGCATATTTCAACCAGATAATGCAAAACCACATTCTGCACACATTACAAAGTCCTGGCTGCAGAGGAAGAGGATACGGGTACTTGACTGGCCTGCCTGCAGTCCCGACCTGTCTCCAATAGTAAATGTGTGGCGCATTTTGAAGCGCAAAATGTTACAACGAAGACCCCGTACTGTTGCCCACCTTGAGACTTGTTTGCAGCAAGAATGGGACAAAGTTACACCTGAAACACTTCATCACTTGGTGTCTTCAGACCCTAAACGTCTTTTAAGTGTTGTGAAAAGGAATGGCAACATTACAAAGTGGTAAATGCTTTACTGTTCCAACTTTTTTTGAAATGTGTTGCAAGAACCAAAATAGGATTTTTTTTTTGTTGAAAAAAAACAATACAAATCATGAGGAACACATTAAATGATGTGCTGTTGTATTGTCTGCAATGAAATACAAGTCAAAGTACATTTAGAAATCACTACTTTCTTTATTTATTTGTGTTTTCCATACTGTCCCAACTTTTTCTGATTTGGGGTTGTAATTAATGGTTGTAATTAATTCATTAATTGGCTGTACAAATGGATGCATCAATAGTGTAATGCATGAGCTGAGTGCACGGAAAAACAGCAAACTGAACGACTGGTGAATTAACTGAATTATGAATGGATGAGTTGACTCAATGTATGATTTGGGAGCTATTGGTGACTGTTGGCTATTGATGAAGTGGCTGCGAGCTACTGGATGAAGGGCTGGATGTGTGAATACAGAGATGAATGGATAGAAGACATATTGTCTTTACCTGCAGACATAGACATGCATGCAGGAAGCAAACACAGATGTCCAATCAAATGTACAGCTGGATGCAAGGACAACCTAATCTTAAAGGGTCAGCTCACTGAGATGAATACTTCAATTTCATTACAAGACAATATATGTGTGTCTTTCCTGTCCCAGATCAATGATCAATGCAGTGGATATAGTATGTTTTCCACATATAGTCCTCTTTAAATGAACCAAACTCAGTCCTCTTAAATTTGACCAAAAAGTGGACCAACAGAAAACGGAAAGTTCTTTTTGTGTTCGCAATATCAGTTTACTTGAAAGAGGACTCGTTTCTTTTTCTGGTCCACTTCAGCTCTGATGGGGCCTCAGGGCTAAAATACATTGGCAAAAAGCAAAAGGGCAAAGCGAACCTGAAGCGTGTTGTGTTCACAATGCACAGGTGAAGAGAACTGCAGCGCGGACTTGAAGCAAACTGGTCCAGTAAGTATGGTTTGTTCCAGAGGGGTCTGAGTCCCTTTGGAGTGTTCACATATGCGCAAAAAAAATGAAGACTACGGTTGCTATTGTCGTGGAAATAATTCCTAATAACACGGGGTAAGTATATAAAAGGTTTAAATTGAAGTGAAACAAATGAAGACTATTGAGCAGAAATCAAAGTCTGGTTGTCTCATTTGCAAATGGAGAGACGCCGTACCACATGCACCTTCATGCCAGTGGAAGAGCGCTCTGATTCACCTTCAAGCAGACAGTCACAATATACAGAACAACAAATGGTCATTTCAACCCCCCTCCCTGGCTTCCTGCAAAAACCCAGCTACACAAACAAAAAGCAAAGAGTCATGTCATGCCTTTTGGCCTAGTTGAAACGAGAAGACATAACACCTTCGCAGTCTCAGCTGCTGGGGAATAACAAAACTGTTTTAGAGACACTGTAGGATATTGTTTACGGTGCCTAATCTAAACTTGTTCTAAACACACGTCAGTAAAGACCTTGCGAAAAAGACACTTCAGTCTTCAGTTAATCAAAGTTTATAGTTTTAGCTGTTCATCTGTTAGAAACCATTTTCTAAGTTAACACATACAGTAAACAGATTAATCCCAATAAAAGAATGTGCTTTAAAAGTATTTTTGCCATCACACTATCACACCTACTTCGTTTGGTCCACTTAAAACGAACTCTGGGAGCGTTTGGTCGTATAGTCCGGTTTGTTTGGGCTGGTGTGAAAGCTCATCCGAACTCTGGTACGGATCAAACAAACAAACTCTGGTCCGTTTGAAAACGGGGGTCTCGGTTCACATTCAACTGAACAAGAGTTTGGTTCACTTTAGGTGAGAACGCGATCCGACCCAAATACAGGAAGTGGTCGCCTCTGTGACAACCAAGGGGGCAAGCCTGCATCCTCAGAGCGAAGCCGCAATGGCGCCATTTTATGCTACCCAAGCATCCCATTGACAGCCATTCATTTTGGCGTCACTTCGACAGCCAATAACTTTACATCTGAAGCGTTTAAAGACTTCATTTGACCATTGTTTATTTCTAAAGAAACACGACAATGTAAATAATACATTGTAATAAAAGGCTCCATTACCTTGTGCCTCACTTTATGACTCCGTAGCAGACGTTTTTGTAAAACTAGGCTATTGATTGCGTCATAACCACGCGACTTACTGTCGCATAGTAGATGAAGTACCGTATAGTACAGGAGAAGCTTGCAGGCAGTTTGGACTTACATTAGCTGTTTAAGTTTAAATGATAATGTTAACTAGCATTTTAGTTAGCAATAATTAGCCTGTGCCTATGTTATCTCCTTACATATACCTACGCTCTCCGTCTCTGCAAGATTGGGAATGATTGAGATTTCTTTTGGCACAGCTACCAGAAGACTTGTAACGTTCAGACACGTTGCTCCCGTCACATCTACGGCGGGAAACTCAGTTTGCAGCTGTGCAGTAACGCTCAGTAACGCTCAACCATCACCGGAAAAGTGCTTCTAATAGACTACACTCATCTCCGTCCAGAGCAACGGGATCTGTTGGTCCATTTTATATACTGTCTTTTGTGACAACCCATAATCGTCTCTCTCCTTCACTCGCTGTCTGTCAGCTGCTCAGAAGTGTCGGCGAGTTTCAGATATTCTGTCCAATAAACAAGCGACCGTTTCGGTTACATAACATTTGTGCACAGTGTTTGGTGCGTTTGACAAAGTGCAGTGTGAAAGCAAACCAAACCAAATGAAAATGCAACAATGTTACAACTTCACGCCCGAATCCACCGAACTCAGTGGTGTTTCAAGCCTCCAACGTCGACTTCAAGGCAGCACTGCGACCATTGACTTCAAGGCACCTACCCCTAACCTTAACCCTAACCATTGCCTAATCCTATTGCCTTCAAGGCAGCGCTGCCTGGAAGACAACATTGGGGGCTTAAACCACCGTCCCCCGAACTATAGGTGTGAAAGCGCCCTTATAGGTCAGAGTTCTTTTGCAGGACTGAAACTGACCAAGTGTGAAAACACCCTAAACCCAATATGACTGTAAGACACTTGTTCTCTTCAAGGAGCACACTGCATCAACACAGAGTTCCAGCATAATTCATCATCTCATCTGCCTCTGTGCTTTCTGATCCAGCAAGGGCATGACAGAAACTCAGACTCTGGCACTTGGCATAGTGTGTCTGTGTATATGTGTGTGTGTGTGTGTGTGTGTGTGTGTGTGTGTGTGTGTGTGTGTGTGTGTGTGTGTGTGTGTGTGTGTGTGTGTGTGTGTGTGTGTATGTGTATGTGTGTGTGTGTGTGTGTGTGTGTGTGTGTGCTTACTTATCATATATGCAGTTATTAATCACACCAACCAGTTCACATATTCTCACACTCTTGCTCTACCGAATGGTTGCAGCATTAGAAGTAAATATAGCCTGTGATCTCATTTAATTTTGTGTGTAACTTTTTTGATCAAATCAATGATGTGGAGTAATAATTATCCGATGACATTTTTGTTTTTGTTTTCCCAAAATGACACATTTCCAATTGAAAAGTAATGTTCTGCCATCTGCTCACCACAGGAACAGCTGCCCCTGGCTCTTTGAGTCCTGCCGATCTCTGTGGACTCCACCTGTGTAATTAGTAGCCACAGTAAAAGTGGGCCTAGGCTTGTCACATAGAAACTTTTCAGTTAGTTTAGGTTTATTTTAAGGCATAGAAAGAAAGTTTTAATGAAAAAAAGTCAATTCCCACACACATTTTCTTTTTCCTTTTTCACAAGGACAAGGACCTTTCTCATGACATATATAGAAGAAAGAAAGTTCCACTATAAGTTACAGTAGATGATGAAGGTCAGTATGACTGAAATGGATAGCTGAAGGCATTGACACATCAGACCACCGACTGTATTTCCACAGACTGTGTCTGTCTCTCTTCTTTAATGTATGATTGTTGAACACTCTGTAAAGACATGTT
Organism: Gymnocephalus cernua; assembly: GCA_023631565.1. Classification (NCBI taxonomy): domain Eukaryota; kingdom Metazoa; phylum Chordata; class Actinopteri; order Perciformes; family Percidae; genus Gymnocephalus; species Gymnocephalus cernua. The sequence continues at coordinate 14,082,705 of CM042442.1, read as the reverse complement.
CCAATGACAAAGTCTTAAAATAAAATAACATAAGGCTACTAGGCAGTTAAAATGGATAGTGGAGAGTGGTGCAGGGTTCAGTCTCCAGTTTGACATGTTGACACTCAAGGTGTCCCTGTCATGTGTGTGAATTTCTTTGTTTCCCTCTTTGTGTGTTTTTGGTGGGGTTCCTGTCTGATTCAAGTACATTTAAAGTTTAAAAGCTAGACAGTTGCAGTGAGACGATGAACCTATTCACACTGTTGCTAATGACTGTAGATGACTGTAGGTCTGTGTGTGTGCATGCATGCATGCGTGCAATTTCCCCCGAAATCGGCAGCAGGAGACACTGAGAAATTAATTAATTAAAGGATTAATTGGGGCGATGAAGACAGATATGTGAACAGGGAAAAAAAGGAAAAACACTTAGAATGGAAAGACATAAAAAGGAGGCGCGAGAAGGGAGTAAGAAAGGTTTCGTTTATCACACAGCGTGGGAGTGAAATACAGGTGAAGGAGAATGATTAAGAGCACTCGTGGGAGTTTAACACAGTGGGTAAGATCTACTGCTCTTCTTTTTGCCGTTTGCTCCTCTCTTTGTCTATTCTATCCATCTCTTTTAACTTTAAAGGATCATTCACATGATTAGGTTTTACCATCAGGACTATTGATTGTGAACAAATCAGGCTTTTTGTATTGACAGAAAGAAAGACCCTTTTTAAAAACACATTTACACATCAAACTATCCACAATCCATTGTCTGAAACGTGTGCATTATGGCGGTGGTTCCCAAAGTGAGGTCGGGGACCCGCAGGGGTCCTCGAGGGAGTTTCAGGGGGTCCCCAGCAAAAAAGGGAATACTTATTTTTATTGTAATGCCATGACACGATGACATGATGTATGACTATTTTGATCATGGGTTTCATACACCTTCTGTAATAAAAAAAATAATATATGATTTCAAAACAGATCTTGGAATATCTGAAGTTCTATTTCGTATAGGCTTCGCCCTCTAAGAGCTGTCGCTATTGGGTTTATCCCTTCGCGCATGCGCAGTCGTGAATATTTTCTTTCCCGCCCGGCAAGGCACTCACATCTGATGCCTCCTGCCAGTTCTGCGCCCGCCTGCCATCTAAAGAGCTTACCCGCTCTCAAAGCGCAGCGCAGCATGGAAAAGTCTGACACACATGGTCTCATGGATGTCAAAACTGATAACACGGGGCTACACACTCCAATTTGCCTCCCCCCCGCCTCGCTACGCAGGCATGTTGGAGACAACCGTGTCATCTCCGACAGAGATAGACGCCATGACATCAGAGATAGAGGACCTACTGACAAAAGGCGTAATCTCCCTCGTCCCTCCTGGGGAGAAGAACGAGGGGTTTTACTCTCGTTAATTTCTCACACCGAAGAAGACAGGCGGGCTGCGCCCCATCCTCGACCTGTCCCAGTCAGGCACGTCCTGGAATGCATGCGCCACCACCAGTGGTTCGCATCTGTGGATCTGAAAGACGCGTACTTTCACATCCAAATTATTCCCAGACACAGGAAATTCCTGCGCTTCTGTTCCCAAGGGGCCCATTGCCAGTTCAACCGGCTGCTGTTCGGATGCTCTCTGGAGTACTTAAGCCGTTGTGGAAAAAAGACATCAGAGTCCTTTTGTATCTGGACGATTTGCTCATTCTGGCCCCCTCTCGAGAAAAGGCGGTGCTGCAGACTATGGAAATTCTGTGACATTTGCAAACACTGGGCTTTGCCATAAACTGGCAAAAGAGCTCACTGGTCCCGGCACAATCGACAGTTTACCTGGGTGTGGTCATAAAATCGATTGTCAAGATTTGATTGTCATTGTCAAGGCGAGACACTCTAATCTCTCTATTGGCACGCACCACGCCACACGCAACAGTGTCTGTGTCTTTTGGGCATGATGTCTGCGGCTCACGTGGTGGTCCCCCTAGGTCTCCTCCACATGAGGAAAATCCAGAGGTGGTTCCATCGTCAGCGCCTCCATCCCATACGCCACAAGTGGCGAATGCTGACCATCCCTCTGTCTCTCCAGTCAGACCTGGCATATTGGGAGAACCCCCGGACCCTGTCAACCGGAGTTCCCCTAGGCAAAGTGACGTCATACGTGACAGTGTACACAGACGGGTCCCTTTCTGGCTGGGGAGGAATGTGCAAGTCACAGGTGGTGGAGAATGGCCACCTCCCCCACATAAACTGCCTGGAGCTATCCACGGTGCTGAAGTTTTTGAAATACTTTGAAATACTTAGCTTACTTAGCCATGTTGTTGTGCGGACAGAAAATGTTAGAGCGGCAGTGTTCATAAACTGGCTCGGCTCGGCTATTGGAATATATAATATTGAATAGCCAGACGTCTCCTGCTGTGGGCCCATAGCCATCTGCTGTCCCTCAAAGCGGTCTACATCCCCGGAGCTTTGAACCGAGCAGCGGACCTAATGTCGAGGGGAGGGCCCTCTCACAACGAGTGTAAATTGAATCCCACTATTGTTCAAAAGTAACATTAGCTGAAGAAAAAGCTGATGTTGTGAGACGAACTACGGGTCCGCTCTGTTTATATACAGCATCTGCGGACGTAAGAGAAGCCCGTGCTGGTCGCAAGGGCGGGAAAGAAAATCTTCACGACTGCACATGCGCGAAGGGATAAACCCAATAGCGACAGCTCTCAGAGGGCTACGCCTATACTCATAGAATCTGGAGTTACAATAATGTAACTATTGTTCAGCCCGCTACTTTGTCGTATGTATTCAATATCATCAAGTTGAGTGGTGTTGGGAGTGTGTTCTACAAAAGATTGCCTTCCAGACACAGCTTTTTCAAAGCTATCCATGGCGGGACAATTGTGCACATTGTGTTCGGTGTGGTTTTTATGACTAAGTGCATTCAATCATCCTTAGACAGGGAAGTTGATCAAGATCAAAGGGGTCATCTGCTCCAATCCTATAAATCTGGTCTTCATGATGATGTGCCCATGTGGAAAGCATATGTGAGTGAAACTACTTAAAAAAAAGAAATGTCTGTCAACAGAAGCTGCATCCTCAATAACGTTTGTATAAATCTAGTAGCAGGAATTCATTGATGTGATACCGAAGAAACACTGGGACCTTTACTTTCATCAGTTAAAGCTTTAGTGCATAACTTTTTGATATTAATGAACATCCGTTACATTCAAGCCATTGCCAAATGAGTTGCTACAAAGCTAATTAAGACCATCAGCTCCACACAACTCTCTCTGGATTTCTCAGTATGGCTATGTTCAGAAACTAGTGTCGTCCGGCGACTTTCACGCGCAGAAACTCGAGTGAAGATAATGACCTCTTTTGAAGAGTCCATTTTTTTTTTTTAATCCTCTGTGTCTTTGTTGGCTACTAGCAACTGTGTGACCAGGATTGGGGGCTGTGCGCGATCATGGAAGGCTTGTATCATGTGGATGCACCGAAAGCTTTGTCATTACTTAGAATTCCTCATGGGGGAGACAGAAACTATGCATTATAGCTTTAAGTATACTGTTCATCTTGCTAGGCATCCGTACGTATGTATACTGTAAGTATATGTCCTCCTTTTTCAGACCTTGGGTCTACTGTAGGGATTGCAAGGAGATGAACAAAGATCAAAAGGATCTGGTCAGGTGAACTATGCCTTGCTGTAACTGAGATGTGCAGTTCACACACGATCAGGAGCCAGATCAGAGCCTTCCGATCCTGTAACTTTGTTATTTTGTAACGATTGCTTTTGTTTTGAAGGACAAAAAAAAAAAGAAACGCCTGGTAAATTCTGATATCACAGATGTGGTTTATCACAGTGTTAGATGTGTGATCCCTCAAACTCATTTCTGCCGTTGCATGTCATCCTACAGGCATCTTATAGGATGGTAATGTGGATGAAAAAGTGTGTAATGATGACTAAAAGTTGAATGAATCATTTGAGCAATGTTCCAACATGCAGATGCATGTCCTTTAATTCAGTTTGAGTTCAAATATCGCAACATTTTTTTTACCAAATACCTCAATATCGATATTGCGGCAATATTGTGGGTTGACTATTGGTGCTTTCACAAAATATTTACACCTTGAGATTTGAGATAAATAATCATCAGTAATGTGAATATAATGACTAAGTAGATAAAGGCAAATAACAGAACAATCTGGTATGTTCAGAAAATTACATCACTTTACTGTAACGCAGCCTTTAAAACCAGGAAGATTTGCGATATCCAAAACCTAAGACTATATCTAGCCTCATTTATCGATATTGATTTAATATCAATATATAGCCTAGTCCTAGTTTGAGTCTAATTGTCCATATTATAAAAAAAACCTGATGACTGATCTGTTACTTATAGAGTCAGTACAGTGTAGGCATTGAACAAAAGATACTTGTTCTCCTCTCTCTTCTTCTTTCCTATGACGAAACACTAAAGCCAGTCCTCAAATAGTCATTCCACCTCCATATCTTCCTCCTCCTCAGAAGGGGCCGTTTATGTTTTTCTGACTATATGGCTGGCATTCTTTCTGTCTACATGTCAGCATCTCTTTTTCAAAGTTTTATCTTTATTACCTCATTTCACTTTTCCTGTCTTCTGTCATATAAACTGCTGACCATCTCTCCGTCTGTCCTTCTTATTGGTTACCCTCTTTGTACCTCTTCCTCATACAATCTCTTTCTCTTTATTTTATATTGTGCCTCAAAATCTCTCGTCTCACTGGAGGCAGTACTGCGTTTTTTCCTATTACTGTAACAATAGGCAATTTTTCACAGACAAAAAAGGGATTGTTCCATCCCCTTGTTAGTGAGACCTTGTCAAACGACCCTCTTTCCCCCATTGGAATGCATTGCTGCGGTTTGAAATACTCGGTTAACCTAAAACACACGCGAAAGCACTTTTTACATAATTCCTGTAATTGATTAATGTAAATTTTAACGGATGAATAATCAATCATTATTAAGGTAGATTCCATTATAGGGCACCAACAAAGTTTTGTCATACTGTAATGCAAATTGAAATTATTAGCCAATCAATAGCCTTCCTGTCCTGATTCCAGGCTTGAAGAAAAGTCATTAATGGCAGACTCAAAGACCATCTGGGAAACTTTCGATATCTGCTGCATGCATTAGTTGTTTCTGTTCTGCCTTTAGAGGCTCTGGGCCAGATGTACTAACGCTTTTGCGCCCACTTCAGGCGTATTTGTGTCGCAACGTGCGCGTAAAATCATGGCGAGGTATGTACAAACAGGCCGCAATGATGTAAAAGCGCAAACTGCATGTCGTGGGAGCTGAAAAGGGCAAATTGCGTTTTTCGTGTCATGCATATTTATTCATGGGAGGGTCGCGGGGAAAGTGGGAGTTTACCGTAAAGAGATGGGAGGGGAAGCGTAAAGAGCGCTTAATTACGTATTCCGTGGTATGTACAAAAACCGCCAGTGATAGCGCGCCTCTATTTTGCGGTGAAAATTCTCCGCCTCTTAAAAGCAGGTGTAAACCTGGAAGCGGGTTTCCTCACATATGCCTCCTGGTGAAATGACAGCAGTAATCCGAGCAAGACGAAGACATAGGCCAAGGAGACGAGCTGAAAGGAGTTTTGCCACAAGGATCACAGATTAAGCAGCCATGCAAGATTACAGTTACTGGAAGAAATCAAAGATGACATCGAATCTCCGACTCAGAGTTCACATTCCAGCAGTTGTTAAACTCCTCGCTACATTACAAATATTGACATCAGGATAATTTCAAACAGTCATAGCATCAGCAGTGGGAATATCGCAGTCTGCACTCAGCCGTATCATAGCACAAGTACTTACAGTTTACAGTATAGTGGGCGGAGAAAGGCGCTAATTACGGATGACCTGCAGGTTTGGTAAATATGGCGTAAACTATGGTATCATTGCGTTCGCTATCTGCGGGTGAGCCATGGCGCTGATAATACTACGTTCGCAAATGTACGTACATCTGGCCCTCTATGTCAGCAACACATTTGAGATACAATGTACCTAAAACACCTGAAATTACATTGCAGTCCTTTTTTTAAAAAAAACATCAGAAACCAAAAGGGAGACATTTTCCTTTTATATGTTTTGGCTTCATGATGGCGCCCACTAGTTTTGCATTCATTTGATGGAATGCCATTAGATATCCATCTACGTCGATAGATAACTTTTTAATGTGGCTTTCCCTGATGATAAAGCTGTGGAAATTGTACTCACCAGAAAACAAAAGTACTTGGAGGCTGTAAAGCACTGTTTTCATAGATAAACCAAAGCACTGAACAAACTGAAGCTTTGACCTCATGAAAGGGATCAACAAAGTTCACAAAGGCCATGATTGCCTGCACCAAACTGAATGGTAATCCATTCACAAATGCCAGCTCAGTGTGGTGCTAGAGGAAAAGTCAGGGGATTACCATTAGGATTCAACCTCTGGGGAACATGACTCTCTACCAAATGTCAGGGCAACAACCCATTGTGTACAGTAGTTGTTGAGATATTTCATTTTAGACCAATGCGGTGGAAGATACTGCCTTCCCTAGAGCTAGAGATAAAAAGGGCATTGGTCAATAATGTGGTTGTGGTTTTCAGTTGTGGGTTTTCCTTTCTTATTTTGTCAATTCATTCCCTGTGTGTTATTGTTTCCCTGTTATTTGTTCATGGTTATGTTATACCCGTGTTCGTTCTGTGTTTTACTAGTTCCATCCTTTGTGTGTGTTTTCATGATTCAGTGTCCTGTTTTACTTTGTAGTGTCTGTTTCTCCTGTGTCATGTCTTGTTTTACTTCCTGCCTTGTATTTTCCCGCCTTTGTGATTGTCTCTCCTGCCCTGATGTGTCTCACCTGTTCATCAGCCCTCATGCCACCTGTCCCTCATTACAACTCCCGTTACCTCATGTATTTAGTTTCTGTGCTTCCTCTGTCTGTTGTCATATCATTGTGTTTCATCACCCCCTACGTCGTGTCGCTTCTTGTGGTTTTTGATTCCCTAGTCTTCAGTTTTCTCAGTGTTTCTGGAACTCCTTTTGCCTGCCTGCCTCAAGACTCCCTTTGTTGAAAGCCATTTATTTAATAAATCCTCTAAACCTTCCACTGGCTCCTCGTCTCTGCACTTTTGGGTCCACGCCGGCATCCCTAGACGCAACATAGTGACTGTTTTCCCTATGGATGCTAGATACAAAGCAACGCAGACCACTGTCCTCCTACCTTTAGTCAATATTAATTTATTTTGATGGCAACTACAATCATTTCCTAACCGTGGCAGTTCTTGTTGAAGTTTAGTTTTGTACCTTTTCTTAACCTGGCACATCAACAAACACCCATATGAATTCTTTTTTTTAAGTAAAAAGTAATTTTATTTAAGGTATTTATAACAGATTTGGAAAACACTGACAAACAACTTTTTTCCCGTCAGAATGTGTTGAATCTGTTTGTTTCCAAGTTTGCAAAGTTATTCATGGAAAACCCAGCTGCACAAATACATAACTGGGAATTAAATCAAGCTCAAAACTTATATTACAGTCTCCAGTGAATGCAAATTTTTGGGAGAGAGTGTAGACTTTTATTCTGCACTCAGCAGCCAAATAAGCTACTAGCTACTCTACCCAGACAGTTGGTGCTCAGCAGGAGTCAGAAAAGAAGACGAGAGCCAAGCTGAGCTCAAACACAACGTCCTAGAGTTTGTATTTAAGATTCCTAACTAACCACTAAAGATATATGGTAGAAAATACAGTCCATAAAATCTGATCTGGGGTAATGACAATCATCACAAACAACTATATAATTCCTTTAAAAGTTTTGGTTCACATTGTGGCAGGCATTTCCTGCTTTCCCACTGATTAATTGGATTGGGGAGAGATTTTACATTTTTCTTTCTTCTATTTGGGTCACATTAGAGGTAGAACTTTTAGAGGATTTAAAAAAAAGCCACATCTCCCCTCTCAGTTACACCTTTCAAAATATATAAACTGCAAATCATGAATCAGAGGGAAAAAAATAAGTACTATGCATCAGCCCTTGGCCTATTTTTTAGCTTCCTTGCTGGTGTGAAAATATACAGGAGAGGGGACACAAGAGTTACTTCAGACATTTAAACATCACTAACAACAAGCTGTCTTTATGCCTTCATGAAATATGAAATGGTGTTGTGTCAACTAGACAGCATAAAGCGGTATTTAGATAAATATTAAATGGTGAGAGACAGACGGAATAAAAAGTACATACCATTTTTCAACGGGGTTTGCTTCTTTTTTTTAGGTTTCTTAGTGTCTGGCAAGATAAAATTGTGTACCTCTGGCACATTCAAATAAATATTTCATTGTGACAGCATCAGCTTTTTTTGTCAAATGATGAAAGTGTTCCCTAAAAAGGATCTGGCAAAGATGTGAGCACTTTGGTTCAGACAGACAGTTTTGCTGCCTCTGCAGCAGTTATCCTTTTTCAGAAATGTCCATAAGAGGTAAATTGAATTCTGTGGGAAGACGTTTTCCAACGAGTTTGGGTAATGTGTACATTAAGACAGTGAGGTTAACACAAATCATACTTCAAATCCGAGATTAAACATATGACTGTCACCACATTTGCTTAGACAGAGAAAACAAATGTGTTTTTATTTGTGAGGAAGGCTCTTGAAGGTTTTACCTACTCCTAGACATATTTTGTGTACCATTGGTGGATTACTGCGGAAAATATGTTCTAACAAGCTGATCCTTTCTAAATGTCTCTCAAGCGTAAAATGACTCGGACTTATATATTTTTGGGACACAAGTATGGGGGGTGTAATGATTAGCCCCGGGAGATGGACGCTTATTAGACACCAATGACAACAGTTAGTTACAAAGCAAATGCAGGAAGTATTTCATGTTAACCTGACAGCAAAGAGCAGGGAAAGACAAAAAAAAATGACATTTGCATCATTGTAACGTGACTCAGGTTTCAAATCCATTCAGACATGAGCTTGGTTTGCACAGGATGTGCCATCGTTTCTGCTAAACAGGTACGCACTGCATTTGTAAGGAAGTGGGGTGAAGGTCAAGAGGGAACCAGGAAGCAAAGATGAAAGGGGAGAAGAAATGAAAGAAACACTGGGAGAGTGTATATCCACTCGTGGTCTATGTTGAGTTTATTTACATTTCAGACATTTGGTCAGATCAGTGGGGCCGACCTTCCTGCAGTCTGTTTTTTGAGGAGGTATACCGAGGTCTCAGTGGGTTTAAACTTTTAAACAGGGAAGTGTAGCTGCTTGTCAATGAAACCAAATGAAGCCAACTGATTGCCAACTGTCTCTGCCGTATCTGTACTTCTCATTTCCTTCAAGTGCCCACCTCCCACCTTTGCTTTATCAAGCCTAGTCTGGCTTTGCCAGACCTTCCTCCACAGCGCTACGGAGGAGGGTCTGGGCTAGTCCACACAGCATTCTGGGATGGGAGAAAAACGTGCTCTGTTTTTTTTTCGGCATTTCTTTAAACCAATGGTGCCTCTGCAAAATAGCCTCGGGAAGGAACTTATTTTGGTGGAACGTGTGTACGTTCAAAGGTTGTTTTAGTCAGAAAACCGAAAACTCTGATTTGACAGATAGTCTAGCTAGCTGTCTGGATTTACCCTGCAGAGTTCTGAGGAGCTGTTAGCCATAGTCCTCAGAAATCCACCAGAGTTTAAAATTCCAACACAAAGAAAGCGGAAGGTAACGGACATGCGGCTGAAAAGAGTGACATCCGGCGGAATTTACGGCGGCATCGGAGCAATCCCGAAAGTGGAACGTTGTGGATAGAGACTACGGCTGCTTGAACAAACGACTTATGTGGCCATTTTTCTCTCCCACCCTCTTCCTCTCCCCTATGTTTTCCCTTGCTCCTCTTCACCTGCTCTTTTAGGTTTGTCCATTCATCCTCTATACCAGGGGTGTCAAAGTCAGGGTTACTAAGGGCAAAACTGGAAAACAAGAATCACATCAAGGGCCAGATATGTCAAGTTTATTGACATGATTTTAATTTGTTGAAAAGGTAAGATATCTTTGACTGTATTATTGCATTTTCTGTAATGTGTGTAGTCTTTCCAGCTGTTGTGTGGCTTTCTCCAACGTTATCGTTTTTTTAAATTTAAAAGCCGACTCACAGCAACCTGTTGAAGTGCCTGGTTCGGCCCACGGGCCTTGAGTTTGACACATGTGCTCTATACCCTCCCTCTCCTTAACATCTACATTCTGTTGCTGTGTAATGGTACAATATGTATCCACTCTGTCATTTTAAAAAGCAGTGACCTGAGCATGAACATCCCGAAGATGATGTGTTCTATGTTTGAGTTTGATTTTTGAGGTGGAAATGTATAGGGAAAGTGGAGGATGTTTTCACATTGCCTTGGAAAAAGCTTAGAAAGTGTCTTAGCTAAAGTGACAGCCAGGGCACCTGTGCCCACTGTCGCCATCCAATAGACATTGATATTGCTTTCAAAAGTTTCAAAAGTCTGTACAAGTAGAATAAATTATTTCCTGGTGTCTGGTTCAATTCCCACACTTGCAGAATAAAAGTGCAGCAACCTCATTTCTACCACTCAGGCCTTTAACCGTGAACTCATTTGGCTCAGTGGGCAGCTTCCTGATGTGAATGTTAAACTATCTTACCTTACTTTCACGCAGACAGACTCAGAGGCTGGAAAAGCGACGTGTTATTTTGAATGAAATTACAATTTCACACGGCACAATTTCCAATGCAAATGCTCAGTGCCAATGCAGGAAGTAATAATAATAATAATAATAATAATGATGATAAACTTAATTTGTGTAGCATGTTCATCTTTTTTAATAACCATAACCATAATCTTTACCGAACCTTAGCCAAGTGCTTTAGTTGCCTCCCGTAATTCTACCCATATTTTATTTGCCATAGCCATGATCTTTCTTCAACTTTAACCACACTGTTAGTTGCCATGCAGATACCGTACATTTTAAAAATGTAGGCATTGGATGTAAAATAAATAAAAGATCATCACTCAACATAATCCAGGGTTTCGCAGAAATGTCCAATATTGACGTTCTTGTCCGGCGATAAGGTTGTGTATTATACAACAACGCATATTAGAAAATACATATAGTATACTGCAAAGCAAAGATAGATGTACATAAGTAAAAAAAAAATAACTGCAGCAATTAACTTCATCTTGTATCAATCAAAAAAACAAGTTTTAACAGGGCCTCATTCGACACAGAGGGCATTGCTCTCCCTACATTTTAATAATGACTGAATACATTTCCTTTTTATATTTTTTGTCCCTAGCTTTGACAGCTTTGTGAAGGTAGGATAACATCTTGGTGATGCAAGACTTGGCAATGATGGCATATACCTGGACAGATTATGTAATGGTACCATAGGTTACAGTGAGTTTTCACAGTCCACATAGAAAAGACTGCACTGTGCTCTATTCATCTCTGCCATTTATAAAATATTGTATTGCGTCAGGCCTTCACTTGCGTGGGGTAATCAAAGTTCGTGGGTGGAGTTGGAGTGGCTTTACCCAGGGGATCCCACCCCACCACAACAACATAAAACTAAATACAACAGGCACTTTTTCTACAAATTACAGACTCAACTTTTAAGCTCAATCACTAGGCCTAATGGAGATAGAGCGGAACGTGTCATACTCTGAAAGCCACGCCCATCGAAGAGGAAAACAATCGGCGCAACAATATGCAAAGGCCTGAAACGCTAACAAAATGCCTGTAGCTAGCAAAAACATTAGATTTAACCATTTCAAATGATTATTTTAGCAATCTATGTCCACCAGAGAGGACAAGTTAGCTGTTAGTAAGCTAATGTTAGCTACGTATGTGTTAGTATGCTAAGGGACTTGCAAACATAATACTGCATAGCTTTCTGATTCATCCACATTCCACTAGAACACAAGTTGCATAACGTCAAACTGATTTAGATTAACTTACAGAAAAATAGTTAGCCTAAAACTGACTATGTTATAACCAATGTCAGTGCACACGTAACAGTAGGCATACTGAGTGTCAGGATCCCACAGTTTTCCTGCTGATGCCTCACATATTGCCTGTATCCACTTCTGTCAAACTAAACGCTTGTTTTTTAGGCTCGGCAGCCTATAAAAACTAAGTTATAGGTTCTTTACATAGACTATATGGTTCTTCACCCAGTTGTAAGTGCATTCCATCACACAGCAGCTTTTAGGTATTTTTCTGTTGTTTGCTACCAGACGGAATTGACAAGGAGGCACCTGCACGCAATACAAAGTCAGTGGAGAGCGACACATTTTTTTCCCCTCCAGTGTGGTTAGGATTTACATGTGTGCTGTCTCTTTACCACTTTTAAGAGTTTGACTCCGGAATGCAACTTACAACTTTGAATGTCCCTCGATAGTTAAATTTCAGTCCAGTGAATAACATTGCTAGTCACCTTGGTCTACGTCTGTCTGGATTTGGTACTGAGGCAGATGCAAAAGAGGCTGACTTCTTTCAAGATGCTCATTCAAACACTCTCTCTCTCTCTCTCTCTCTCTCTCACACACATACAAAGTTGTTTCTCTCACTTTGGAGGACATTGCATTGACTTACAATACATTTAATTTCCTCAAAAGTCTACCCCAACTTGGGATGCCCTTATGGTGGCTCACCTGGTTGAGCGTGTATAGTAAGGCTCAGTCCTTACTGCAGTGAGTCCGAACCGCTGCCCTTTGCTCCAAGATACCCCCTTTCTCTCCCCTCTTTCCTGTCTTCAGCTATCCTATCTAATAAAGGCCAAAAAAAGTCTACCCCAACTTTACCCATAACCACCATGCCTAACACCAACCCTATAGACCATTCTCTCTTTCACTCCTTCACATCACATCATCACACTGCCTTCCTCATCTTCACTCTCCTGCTCCCCTCCTCCTTTCGCTGCTGTAATTTGCCTGCATTCCCCCTCCTCTTCCTAGCCTTCTCCTAAAAACCCCCCACCTCCTCCAACCACCCCCCCCCCCCCTCCGCTGTCCTCTCCCTCTGCTCTGCGGTCAGGAAATCTGAAGAAAACCATTGCAGTTGGAAACCGCTGCCGAATAAAAAAAAAAAACCCAACTTGTTACTCTTAGAGTTTAAGCTCCTGCCAAATAAAAGCCCCTGCTCACAGGCCTGTAGGCAGTAAAATGTGGTAACAGAAACCCAGGCTTGTAAATCCCATCTTGATTGAAGGGGCTTGCTAAGAATGGGATGTGACGCACGCACATGCACACTCTTAAACAGTGTTCCTCTTCTCTCTGTCCATTCTTATTTTTCAATCTTTATGTTTTGTCTCTTTCTGCTGGTGTCTATACTTTCATATCTTCTGTCTGCTACTGTCCATTCTGCTTCTATAGTCACTCCTGTATCCTCTTACAGTTTTTCTGAATTGCTAAGACATATTTCTTGAAACCTGCTCTCCTTTTCTCTAAACTGTAAACACAAAACCCAATTTTCAAGCTACATTCACAAAACGTCTGACTCCTCTTGCAAAACCAAACATTTGACCCAAAACCATTTTAACCTTAATCAAAATCACTCACTACCGTCAAAACCCACACAAAACCAGCTAATGAGCAAACACAACTTAGCAACCATTACACACTACATAAATAAATGCAAAACACTGTGGGATAGCAGCAATAATTTTATTCTTGTACTCAGATTTAAACAAAAATAAATAAAATAAAGCATTTAAAAAAACTGCAGCAGAAGAGAGAAACAAAAGTTATGTAAAGAAAAAACAAATAAGACATGTACAGCATTTATTCTGCCTCAGGATCACACCTCTCTGCTGGGTGAGGCCACAGGACTTCATCCACGTCACATGCTATGTTCTCCCTTGCAAGGCAACGGGGAAAGAATCCTTTAGCATGCCGAATCCAGCCCTGGCAAGATTCCACGCTGATGTCGCCACATGCTCCAGTCATTGTTTGAATTAGGTTCTCCTGTGTGTAAGGGTTATGGTCATACACTTTCCATCTCCATGCCGAGAAAAACTCCTCAATAGGGTTTAAGAAGGGAGAGTATGGTGGAAGAAAGACATTAATAAAATGCTGCTCATTTTGAAACCAGTCGCGTATTCTCGGACCACGGTGAAAGCTCACATTGTCCCAAATGACAACATACATGGGACGCTCCGCCTGCTCGCGCTCCCTCTGCTCGAGCAGAGCACCCCGTAGACCATCCAGGAATGTTAGTAGCAGTTCGGTGTTGTATGACCCAACAGTAACATGACTGTTGAGAACCCCATAGCTGCTGATGGCAGCACAGATGGTTACATTTCCACCACGCTGGCCAGGCAGTTCAATAATGGCACGTTGACCTATCACGTTGCGACCTCTTCTTCTCCTTTTTGCTAGATTGAATCCAGCTTCATCCATGAAAATGTATTCATGAGGCATAGCCATTGAGTCAAGCTCAAAGATTCTCTGTACAAAGTGAAAACTAAATTTAGTTCCATAAATTACACAGTAAGATGTATACATGTGCTGCTTCCCAAACTACACAGTACTTTCTAGTACTGAGTTTACTTACTTGCACATATTGACATCGTAGCTCTTTCACTCTCTCACTGTTTCGCTCAAATGGTACCCGATAAACTCGTTTCATCCTTATCTTGTTGCGTTGCAGGACACGATCAATTGTTGACAGACACACTATTTATTCCCTCGAAATCTATGTTGTCTTCTACAATCCGCGGCTGTATTTCATGCAGTCGAATTGCATTGTTCTGACGGACCATATCCACAATAAGTGTCTCCTGGTGTTGTGAGAACATGCGTGTCCTTCCACCCTCATGAGGCCGTCTTTCAATTCTGTGAAAAGAACCCCATTTAGTTAGAAGTATACACATATGGCACATTTTATTCAGTAAATGTTTTATTTACCATGGAAAAGTTATGTCTCATTGTCCCCTTTCTGAGACAAGTATACTTTACCTGTTTTCTTCTCTGAAGGTCCGGATTATAGAAGCCACTGAGAACCTGCTTAGGTTTGGTTGCACACGTTGCCCTGCCTCCCTCATAGTCATGCCATGCACCAGAACATGATCTATGACAGTTGCACGAATGTCATTTGAAATTATTGATCTGCTTGGTCTTTGTCCTCGCCCACCACCTCTGACACAGACTCCTCTTCCTCTTCTTCCTCTTCTTCCACCTCTTCCACCTCTTCCACCTCTTCCTCTGTTCTGCTCCATTGTTGGATCAACTCATGCCATTTGCATTTGACTAGGCTTAAATACTGTTTTCTAATTGTGTGCACTGATTGGACACATGTGTTTTCAATTTTGAGTGGTAGTGTGTAAAGGATGAGAACAGTGTGTTAGTTGTGTTTAACTTCTGTAGCCTGTGTGCACCATTCTGGGTACAAGTGTATGACACTGCAAAGTTGTGTTCTGTGTTTGAGAATGTGTTTAGAGTTTTGGTAAATGGGCGATTCAGATTTGCATCTTGTCCTTAACAGATGAATGGTGTTTAAGATTTTGACAACAGTGTGATTGATTTGTTAAAAAAGTTTTGGCAGTTGCCAGTTTAGTTTTTACAATGGTATTTAGTGTTTTAGCAATTCAGAAAAACTGTAATAAACATCTCTCTCTGTTTACCCATTTGTGTCTTTCTTTCTTTACAGTATCTCTGTCTGGAATTGATGTTTCTTAAAGCTAGATAACATCAGCAACTCGTTTGCTGTTTACTGGATCCTGAGCATCAGGTCACTCCAGGACATTTGGTCAGATTATTTTGTATTTATTAACATAAACACTCCCAAAAGAGACTGTAATGACCTTGTTTTCCAGGCCTTATCTACCATAAATTCCAAGTCATCCTTCAACAAGATCTGATAGTGTCAACAGCCAATGGGAAAAGAAAGAGATCATTGAACCAGGTAAAGTTTTACAACCCCAAATCAGAAAAAGTTGGGACAGTATGAAAAACACAAATAAAAAAAGAAAGTAGTGATTTCTAAATTTACTTTGACTTGTATTTCATTGCAGACAATGTGAACACAAAATATTTCATGTTTTGTCTGGTCAACTTAATTTGTAAATTTGTAAATTTACATATTTGTAAATATGCATCCTTTCCTATCATTCAGACCTGCAACACATTCCAAAAAAGGTTGGGACAAGAGCAATTTAGGGCTAGTAATCAGGTAAATTGGTTAAATAATGATGTGATTTGAAACAGGTGATGTCAACAGGTGATTGTAATTATGATTTGGTGCAAAAGCAGCATCCAAGAAAGGTCTACTCCTTTAGGAGCAAAGATGGGCCGGGGATCGCCAGTTTGCCAACAAATGCGTGAGAAAATTATTGAAATGTTTAAAAACAATGTTCCTCAGAGAAAGATAGGAAGACATTTGCTCATTTCACCTTCAACAGTGCATAACATAATTAAAAGATTCAAGGAATGTGGAGGATTTCAGTGCGTAAAGGACAAGTATGCAAGCCTAAGCTGAACAACCGTGATCTCCGATCCCTCAGGCAGCACTGCATCAAGAATCGTCATTCATCTATAAGCGATATCACCACATGGGCTCAGGACTACTTTGGCAAACCTTTGTCAAGTACCACAATACGTAGTTAAAGCCACAAATGCCAGTTAAAACTGTACTGTGCCAAAAGCAAGCCCTATGTTAACAGTGTCCAGAAGCGCCGTTGACTTCTCTGGGCTCGGAGGCATCTGGGATGGACCATCACACAGTGGAAACGTGTACTGTGGTCAGATGAATCAGTATTTCAGGTATTTCTTGGGAGAAATGGACGCCCTGTGTTCTCCGGACCAAAGAAGAAAAGGATCATCCAGACTGTTACCAGCAACAAGTCCAAAAGCCAGGGTCTGTCATGGTATGGGGTTGTGTCAGTGCCCTTGGCAAAGGTAACTTGCACTTCTGTAATGGCACCATTAATGCTGAAAAGTACATAGAGATTTTGGAGCACAATATGCTGCCTTCAAGAAGATATCTTTTCCAGGGACTTCCATGCATATTTCAACAAGATAATGCAAAACCACATTCTGCACACATTACAAAGTCCTGGCTGCGGAGGAAGAGGATACGGGTACTTGACTGGCCTGCCTGCAGTCCCGACCTGTCTCCAATAGAGAATGTGTGGCGCATTTTGAAGCGCAAAATGCGACAACGAAGACCCCGTACTGTTGCCCACCTTAAGACTTGTTTGCAGCAAGAATGGGACAAAATTACACCTGAAAACTTCATCACTTGGTGTCTTCAGTCCCTAAACGTCTTTTAAGTGTTGTGAAAAGGAATGGCAACATTACAAAGTGGTAAATGCTTTACTGTTCCAACTTTTTTTTGAAATGTGTTGCAAGAACCAAAATAGGAATTTTGTTGTTTTGAAAAAAAAAACAATAAAAATCATGAGGAACACATTCAATTATGTGCTGTTGTATTGCCTGCAATGAAATACAAGTCAAAGTACATTTAGAAATCACTACTTTCTTTTTTTATTTGGTTTTCCATACTGTCCCAACTTTTTCTGATTTGGGGTTGTAGATAGTGGCGTAACTCACAGGCTCTCAACATGTTTAAATGTAGTGAACAAAATGAAGCCGCATTCTGCAAATGCATGACCTATATCACTTGCCCCAGATTTATTCAGGGCTCATTTTGGATGTAGGTTGATATTATGTCCCAGCTAAGGAGAGCACATGTCAATCATTTATCCTACAGTCTGTTTGAAATTAGACCTGTCTCTAGAATGCCTTTTGAGCCTTGCCAGACCACAATGAGAATTTGCGGTCTTGCTTTGTAAGGGTAAAAAAAAAGAAGATAGACGATGTGTGACGATGTAACAGAGTACAGTATAGGACTGAGAGTTTGGCTCATATCCGACACAGCGCCATTCATTCCAGCTAACACCTTTTTTTAAGCCTGAATCAACAACCAAAGTCAATACTTTACCTACATTAGAAAACAGCAGCTCAGACTTTATTCCATAAGATTTTGGGCATCAACATGGCTGTTTCAGTGCTCGAGTGAAGGCTGCGCTGTATCACTACAAAGAGTTTCTGCCACCTATTGAAGGTATTATACTTGTTAACGTTTATCAGAAAGTCTTGTGTCCTGTACAGCATGTCTCAGATTTGACTGTGAAAGATACACCTTGGCCAATATTTTGATATTAAAATTGTAATGTATACATGTAAATGTGTTTAATGACAACATACATTGTTGTAGTATTTCTCATTCTCGCGTGTGATGCCCCATTTTGTCTAACAGCGCATTGAATATTTCATTAAACCAAACATTTAGCCTGAGCTGCCCTTCATTACACATTATTGTCTCTCTACTAGGCCTGCACGATTCAGGGAAAAATATGAATCACAGGGTTTTTTTTAGCTTAGAATTGATATCACGATTCTCTGCCATGATTTTTTTCTCACGAAGTGTAATGTTTGTTGCACACATGAACCATGACAAAACAAAATGAATTGGCAGTACCAAACATAAATCTTTTTGCACCTATAGCACATTGCGCAACACCACAAGCCTGTAAACATAGAGGCTTCAATGAATGAAGAAAATAAAGTACATACTGGCCATTTACGTACAGTAGGCTACCAAAATAGTGACATATAACACATTGAACTAAATATGGCCCTGATACAGGCTCTATCTGAACTCCCTGAACATGTCTTTACATCATTAAAACATGTCAATCAACATGCTGCAGCTACAGCTTCAGTCTCTAGAGAAATGGAGTTTGTCGATTGCCAATTTAAGTACAGTATCAAAAACAGAATGATTTCTTAGCACACTCTTTAACTGCTTGTGTTTCATGTCTTCAGCTGTCCTATCAAAATAAAGGCATAAATCAAAGTCATTTAAAAATGAAATCGGGAACAGGGTGAATCGAGATCGAGATTTTATAACGATTAATCGTGCAGGCCTAGTCTCTACGTCTTCAGTGTCTCTCAGACACACTGGGGTGGCCACAGCATATATTGAGGGGAAAAGACTGGTGAGAAAAAGGCTTGTGAAAGTATGGTCACTGTTTCTAATCCCTCTGGTGAATCTGGGAATAAGGAGAGAGAAGGAGCTTTCTTCCTTCATTTTACCAGTGAGCTGCTCTTGAGGGTGAAGAGCTTAATCCCTAACTGCTCCAAGTGGAACCATTCAGAGCCAACAGTATAATACTGTGCTTGTACTTGGTAGCTCCCAGGTGTGAAAAGTGTATAACTGAGTGATTTTGAAGGAGTTGCTGAAAAGGAGCATATGAATTCAGCTCATCTTCTCTGGGCGAAGAGAAGTAAAAAAAAAAGGGGGAAGACATATACACACTTCCCAGTCTTCCCTGACTAAGTATCAAGAGTCTTTTCTCACTTTAACTGAAGACTTCTCTCTTTGCTGTCACACATTCACAGGCGCACGTGTTCCTATGACTACACTGTCAACCAACTGCTCCAGTATTTCCTGGGAGCTGGACTGCTTCAACTCAAATCATATGCCATCTCATTATTCCATGACAATGATGCTGACATGTTTGGAGTAGTAGGGAGATTTGTTTCAGCATACCAACTCTCATAATGTCTTCCTAAGTTGTATCAACAAATGACAAGGCTTCAGTACACCAAATGATGAGCTGTAGTGACAGAGATGGCAGAAACAAAACACAAATGTAATGTGAGAAAGGGAGCTAAGAGGAACATGGTGGAAGTGAATTGTGTAGGAACAAAATATGAACAAAATGAGCCAACATTGATGTTCTATGCTTATGATAGGGAAGCTTTATCTCCATACTCAGTAAGGTCTCTTGAAAATACACATGAAAATATGTCTTATGAAAAAAAATCACTTTTTCTGGGATTTGGGGTGTTATTTTGTGACTCTGGTGCTTCAACACGCATACAAACTTGGAAAGAAATCCATCCATGCTGTTTTGAGTGAGATACAGGTTTCTGAATGTGTCCTGCCTTCAGTCTCTGGGTGAGCTGTTCAAAATCTGCACGGCTTTTTACGTAACTAGCCGAAACAACGGGCTAAACACAACCGTTAGCATGCTAGCGCTAGCGTTAGCATGCTAGCTCGTTCTCAATGGCAAAGCACTGCTACAACACACACAAGTTCACCATAATCTACAAAAGAAGTACTTACATGTGCGCCCTACTTTAGAAGAAGTCTCCCGGCTAATCATGCCTTGTAACTGACCAAAGTTGGAGAAACAACCTTTCTTTTACTGTCTATGGTGCTAACTGACATGATCTATGATCTGAGCTACTGAGCATGTGCGAGTGGAATCAAAGAGTACAGAAGAAAAGATGATTCACTCTGTCAGCTAAAACAGAGACCTGACCACAAGGTGAAAAGAGGAGCTGCAGCAGTGAGAGCGAGCTGTGCTGTACAACAAAAATATGGTGTTTTTTGAAAATTAAACCATGTAAATCTTCTGGTACAACCTTAAAATACAATTATGAACCTGAAAATGAGTATAATATGGCATCTTTAATAAGACAATGGCAATTTAAAAACACAGTTGTACTAAGTGAGAAAAATCGTGTAGCCTAATTTAATTAATTTTGAGACTGTCCTCCCCCAAAAATGACCCCATAGGTTGCTTGTACAAGCAGCTTATTACACAGAATAGTTATGTTTATAGTGACGGCGACCTCTAGTGGCCTTAGTAATCATGACGGGAGCAAAGGAGGAATTAAGGTGACAAAGTATAAAGAGCGAGAATGTCCATGTAGGGAGGAGGTCGACGTTGATGGGTGGGACAAACAAACAGGACTTTCACCCAGGAGACTGCTATATGCAACCCATTCTCACTCCGAACTCGTAATATACGGACGTTTGGACAGTGGCTGTCAAAAAGCACCCTTCAGCGTGTTTGTAGAACATACCGGGGAGAGCAACAGCTGCACGGAGGTTCGAAGATGACGTAGTCGCAAGTAGTATGAAAGCCCGTAAGGTGGTTGGTTGGGGTGGTGGATGGGTCAAACACAGAAAACCCCCGTTATTGTTTACCATCCCATTATTCTTTTCCTAAACCCAACCCAGTTGTTTTTTTTCCTGAACCCAACCATCCCGTTCTTTCCAAGCCGACCCAGAGCCATGAAAATAAAAGTAGACGGCTAGTTTTTCTTTTTTTTCACGTAACAAACGGAGCTATGTCACGTTCCACGTAACCATAATTGAACAGGAACAAACAACCGATGTGGTCGTATGGGTTGGAGGACTTGTTGGTAATTTTCTACCAAAATTAGAGACCTGCTTATTCCTTCTAAGACCAAGAAAGTGGATCACATCACTTCCAGTTCTAAAGTCTTCACACTGGCTTCCAGTGCCTCAAATAATTGATTTCAGAATACTTTTGATGGTGTATAAATCAATAAACTGTTTAGGGCCCGAAATACATTTCTGATCTGCTGCTACATTATGAACCACCCAGACCTCTCAGGTCGTCTGGGGCAGGTCTGCTTTCTGTCCCCAGAGTCAGAACTAAACAGGGGGGAAGCTGCGTTGAGTTTTTATGCTCCACATATTTGGTACAAACTCCCAGAAAACTGCAGGTCCGCCGCAACTCTCAGTTCTTTTAAATCAAGGCTGAAGACCTTTCTTTTTGATGCTGACTTTCTTTAAATAATTGTTAATTTCTTATACTGCACTGTAACTTTTATTCTCGTATTTTATGTTTTTAATTTTTTTGTATCGTTTTTAACTGCTCTTTCATGTTTTATGTAAAGCACTTTGAATTGCCCCGTTGCTGAAATGTGCTATAGAAATAAAGCTGCCTTGCCTTGCCTTGCCTTGCCTTCTACAAAGTGTTTTTCCCATGAACCATCTTATTCAAGCCCCAACTGGACCTTGCACGTTTTTTTTTTTTTTTTTTGCTAATTAAAATGCTCAGGAGGAATATAAAAGTCCTTCAAAAGTTACCTATTTGTAATGAGGTTTTCTTTTGTTGATATCACGACCACATTTTATTTCACCTGAGCTTTGAAGGACAGTTCGGAATTGGTGTATTTAATCACACTCACATTTACAAGTAAACTTTTGATTTGAGATTTTTGTTTCCAGAACTAAAAGCCCTCACAAATAGTGCAGCAATTGGCGCTAATCATAAAACAAAACGACAACAAACAAACTTTATTCCTTAATCGTCACATACACACAGTACAATGTAATGAAATTCTATTACTGCATTTAACCCATCCTAGTATTAGGAGCAGTGGCAGCTATACATACAGCATCCGGGGAGCAACTTGGGGTTCAGTGTCTTGCTCAGGGACACTTTGACTTGTGGCCGGACAACCTGGGATTGATATCCGTCAACCTTGTGGTTGTGGGGCAACAAGCCACCCCCATGCAAGCAATGGTGAGATACATTATCTTTTACAATAACCAAACCCTTTATTATTATGGACACATACATTCGTGAGCACACACACACACACACACACACACACACACACACACACACACACACACACACACACACACACACACACACACACACACACACACACACACACACACTCCTTTCATCACTCTCTTGCTCTTCTCACCCTAACCAAGGCTCTCTGTCTTTACATCCTGGTCGCTCTAACCAAAATATTGACGTTCATTAGTCAGATGCATGTCAAAGGAAGCCAAAGGATTAGATTCAGATGGCGGATGGGAAGCCAGAGGGCTGCTAATGAAATCTGGACCGCAGAACCGAGGCTGAGGGATCTGAGGGATGGAAGTGTGGTGAGACACACGCACACACACACGCACGCGCACACACACACACACACACACACACAATGCTCAGGACATGCAGAATGATTTACGCAAACACACATGCTTAAGGACACGCTCATCTATCTACACAAAAGGGATTGGTATATACACATGGACTCACACATTCATGCACACATTATGTTTCCCAGAGACATGCAGGGACAAATGTGTTAACACACACAAACACACACACACACACACACACACAGAGTGAGGCAGAAGACCGCAAGGCTCTGTGTTGAGGTTAGGCTTCGTTTCATCTCTGGCTGAGGCCTAAATCTCCTCAGACAGAGGCCTCGCTTTGACACATTTCCCCTGCAGCCAAGCTCTCACCCTGGCATGTGTGAAGCTCTGAAGTTGTGGTTAACTCTGGGCTTTCTCTGCATTTTACTTTCTTTTTTTTTTTTATTACTCTTTTCTCTAATAATAGGGCTCTTTTCTTCTTTAAGCGTTTCATCTGTGTGTCTCTGGTGTATCTCATTGTGTGTCTTTATGCATGTTTAAGGGGCTGCATGAGCTGTATGCATGCATCTGAACATGTGTGTGTGTGTGTGTGTGTGTGTGTGTGTGTGTGTGTGTGTGTGTGTGTGTGTGTGTGTGTGTGTGTGTGTGTGTGTGTGTGTGTGTGTTTGTACTGTATGTCTAACATTTCTCTTTCATTGTTCTTTTGTGTTCTCTTAGTCTCTAACTCGTCCCTTAACACACAGCAGGATATTGAACTGTGGTGCTGGCTTATAGAGCAGGCAAACCGATATTCATCTGGGATAAATATAGAAAACAGACACTTTGTTAGGCCCCAAACTATGAAAGCTTATAAGAACAAGATGCCTTTGAAGCAGATGGGCTTTGATTTTGAAGGCTGATAGCACTGTGCTGTTGCATTTGGTTCATAGCTTAATAATGTGGGTTCTGTTGGGGTTTTTCGCATTTTGCAGAAAATCTGAATATAAGTGTATGCTGTAGTTTTGGTTAAAATTCAGATTCTGCTGTCACTTTGTACACACTGTTTTTGGCTCTACTGGTCAGTCACTTGAGAACAATGTTACTCAGTTGAAGGTCAGACTTAAATCAGTCAATTGTTGTTTTTTTTATTTGTCACATGAAATCATACACAAATATAATTTCAGTGAAATGTAATGTAATCCATCAGTTCCTTCAATATATGCATTAATAACAGTAATAATAATAAATGTACATCGTAACAGCCAGAAACTTTGATTCATATGTCATGTCATAGTTGGATATCTCAAAATCTGGGCAAAAATATAAACCCATAACCAGATACTACTAAAGGTAAGTATGTGTCTTTTTTGTCCCACATTGCCAGACCTATCTTCACAGCGCTGTGGAGTAAAGCTTGATTTATGGTTCTGTAGAGGCTCCACGCAGAGCTTTCGCCATAGCCTACGTAAGTGGCCTGAAGATTATACTTGTGCGTCGATCTCTTGCAGGGCCGGCGTGTGGGTGTGTGTGTGCATGGGGAGTGTGTGGTAGAGCGAGTGAGAGAGTGACGGCGATCAGCTTCGGAGCGAGTACCGACTAGAGTCATAGTGAGAAAAACAAAGTGTCTCCCCTGTGTTTTCTGACCACGGTGGGAAATCTGTAGCAGGAAA
This sequence comes from Gymnocephalus cernua, assembly GCA_023631565.1. Classification (NCBI taxonomy): domain Eukaryota; kingdom Metazoa; phylum Chordata; class Actinopteri; order Perciformes; family Percidae; genus Gymnocephalus; species Gymnocephalus cernua. The sequence goes on along the minus strand of CM042442.1, from coordinate 14,058,376 downwards.
AGTTAACCCTCTCCTCAATTTCATGTTGTTTATGGAGAAGAAGAGCCAGGAAATGAGTATGGGGAAATGCAACGCTACCAAAGCCACAGCCGAGCGACTTGCATTGCCGCAACGTGTAGTTACATTTTTCAAGAGATGCATATCAGGCTACGGCTTAGGGTCCGGCGTAGGGTCCGGCGTAGGGTCTGTGTTTCCACGTACCTACGTACGTAGCCACATTATAGATTTAATGCAGAAGCATGAATCACGCTTAAAGTCTGGCTCCTCCACACACACATTCTGGGATAGGAGGGAAAAACACGAAAGCACTGGGTTGTTTCCATTTCTTTAAACCAATCACAATCGTCTCGGGCGGCGCTAACCTCCGGACACAGCGGTGGTGGCTCTGCAAAATGGACTCACATTTGCAAAAAGAAAACGTCACATAAAATATTAAATTACCCGGATACATGGTTAAACTTAATTTGCTTTTATCAATGTGTCTCCGTATGTATCCCACCAATCTGTCCCAAAACATCACAGACAGAGAGTAAATGCCGTAAACATATTTTTTTTATAAATTTTTACAATTTACAAAAAAAAATTCCCCGAAAGAACCAAGCAGGCCTGCCTTGTTTCACGACCCAAATCTTCTTCAAAACTTGCTATTCTCAGCATGTAGCTTGGAAGTTTGAAGTTTGCTGTTGTTTCCCGAAGAGAACAGAGTTTGAGAACAGCAACACACAGAGAGCGGAAGGTGTGGGCCGTTTATCAATTAATTATCCTGGAAATGTCCTTCCGTTGATCCAGACTCAGCTTGAGTAAACTTCATATTTGTTTAATGCTTTTTGCAATTTTCCATTTGCACAAACTGTATGCAGATTCTGTACTACACTCAGTATTCATATTTGATCCGTATTTCTTTTGTACTCTTTATTGTATTTTGTATGTTTATATTTTGCGTATTTAATGTGTTACGCTATGTCGTCTCGTTTTATGTCTTGTCTTGGCCAGGTCGTTGTTGCAAATTAGAATTTGTTCTCAATCGGCTCACCTGGTTTAATAAAGGTAAAAAAAAAAATAGTTGCCTTTTGTACGTGCACTCTGTGTATGATTGTATGAGTGTCCATATTTCAACAAAACACCAGCTTCATACAGTACGCTAAGCAATGAAAAGACAGCTTGCAAGAAAAATGCAAGTAGTCGCTTTCTTTATCAGATTAGTTATCAATGGCAGATAATGAGATGAAAATGAATTTTGCAGTGACTGCTTTACTATCTAAAATATGCTAATGCAATCATCCTTATCCAATTACTTCATTTAGGAAATCAATGTACCCTTATTTATCCAACATTATGCCGCTAATGGCTATTGCATATGCATTGAGCATTTTATATTCCAAGATGATTCCCCCAGCTATTGTACACAGTATTTTACCATATGTCCTCTTACTGCGACTCAGAGTGTTGACACTGTGCTAGGCCAATATTTACCAAGCCCTTTTCCTTCTCTGTGTGTCTGGATATGTTTTTTTTTTTTTCCAATTCTAATTGGAATTTTAATTGCAATGAGGATTAAGGCTGAGTGTTATGGATAATTGAAGCTGACAAACAGAGCATGCAGCAAGCGACACACACTAGTCTAATCTTGTTCCCTGTTTTGCTTCAACTTCAATGGGCCTCCTTTATGGAGACATATTCAGCATTTAGGGCTAATAAAAGGTTTCAATCTTTGGTGGTTTAGTGGCAGTAGGGATGGAGATTGTGGAGAGGCTCCTCGTTAGATTGCTGGTTCAAAATGAGACTGTACTTTGAGTTTCCTCCTGAAAGAGGAATAATTAGAAGTGATATTGTGGAGAAATGTAATAACAAATCGATAAAACAGAGTCACAAGTTCAATGACTACGTTAACATGCACATAATATTCTATTGTTTGCCCTTATTCCAAAAAAGACGATATTCCGACTAAGCTGTTACATGGCTAATGAAAGTGAATATTCCACTAATATTACCATTTACATGCAGCCGTGAAAAATAGGATGTTTTTCAAAGTTTTCCACTGGCGGCGGACTTGTTCAACCGTGCAAACACAGCTACTGTCTTTCATTCCTTCAACCAGCTTCTTGAAAAGGTCAGCGCTGCGATGTTTGCGCATATCCAAAAAAATCTGTTGATATCCAAGTCTATATCCAAATACTGTTTAAAAGTAGGCGTGTTTGTGTGTGTTGGGCATTCATCTCTACTGCAGCCCTGCAAACTGTTGGCTGGTTGCTTTGTGTACAGCAACCACAGCAACGCACAGAACTGACCACAAGCCGTAAACAGGCAAGAGGCCATAAACTGCTTGAGACGCATGTTCCGGATGCGCTGTTTACACGTCCAAAGAATGCTTCTTAAACCCGAATAATACCAGAATATCCCAAATGTCTTAATCAGAAAATGCTAAATTAGGAAAAAGGCCGTATTCGGAATATCCAAACGGAATATGCTACTTACATGAGCTGTATCAAATTTCGAAAATTGTCATATTCGGAATAATAGTGGAATATTGGTGTGCACGTAAAGATACTCAATGTTAAAGATGTTAGGCTTTGTAACTGTAAGACATCTATCTGACATTCAGAGAATAAGCATATCACATAAACAAACAAAAAGAAAACATTCTGGAACCAACTGGAATCCGATTTCTCACTTAAAACTAAATGGTGTTACATCACCTGTTCTTCTGTGGTTGTCATGTGGCTGCTGGACAGGTGGTCAGGATGGCCATGAGTGAGCTGTTGATTTTGGTGCATTGAATAGATTTTCTGAGTAATAAAAAAGACTCGGTGAGGAACAAAACAACAGAGCGGCTATTTAAAACAATGCAGCTGAAGAAATAGTATTTAACCACATATTGCCATCACAAACGTATCTCTAAGTGTATGTGATGGCATTGCAGAAGGGTCAGCCTGGAAAGCCCATTTTGAAAATATCCGAAATTCAGTCTCACGGTCACACTGTGACACGACTAGCCATTATTTTAAAGCTTGATATGTGACGCCAATTAGGTGACTCACCTGACATCATTCTATCGATAATAATAATGGACCCAGGGAAGACTAGTTGTTACTACGGTAACAACTAATGGGGTTCCTAAATTTAAAAAAATGGCCTTGCCTCCACTGCAGCTGCGATAAGTCTCTGAGGTTTGATGCTCTAGTGAAAAAAAAAAAATAAGACTGATCACCTGTCTGCCTTCTCTTTGATTGGCAGTAATCATTTTAGCCATCAAAAGGATTTAGAGTTTAAAAGAAAGAAAATGTGTCAGAAACATTAATCAGTTTGAGGCGCAACTTACCACAGCTTCAGCGGTTCTGTCACTCAAATCAAGTTTGCAAAAGACGTCTGTACTTAAGTCAAAGCCCTCTGCCCTGTTGGTGCCTTCCCTAATTGAACCGACACTCAGCAGGGTGCCTGATGTGCTGCCAAAGTGCAAGGCAGTTTCATATGAAATGATTTGATTCATGTCTTGCATGAGGATTTCACCTAACTAATAAGCCAACAACAATGCTGAATTGCTGGCAGACTTTAAAACTCTGTTGTGATGTATGCGGCTGGTGCTGTCACAGGAGAGACAACTTGATTGCATGCAAATCCTCTTGGTAATGGAACCGACTGATGACATTTGGGTTGAAATCTAATCATGTCGGTTGGAAAGCCAGGCAGCCAGTGTTTTATTTGTTATTGTACTGCATATAATGTGGTGTGTGGTGTTTTGGATTGTTTTCTCGCTTGCCTGGCACAGACGCTAAAGACATCTCCAGCACACCTGAGGTGCCTAATCAGGGGAGATGTGGGATTGGCACGAGGACGCTCTCCAAACACACTGGTAGTGCATCTCCCAATGAGGTGACATAGGAGCTACGTATGTGTTCTGAGGCTGGGAACGGAGAGGGAGATGTGGAAGAGACCTGAGGTGGTGCGGGGCTAGTGGGCGGTCAGGAACTGCGGAGGCACCATTGGGTGCGCAGGACGACGTGCAGTGGGACTGGCTTGTGTTACGTTTACACGTGGCCGGCTATTTTCATAAACGGACATTTCAACCTCTCCGTTTTCAAAAATAACATCGTGCACAGCTGTCGGTTTTCAGAAAAGTGTTCGTTTAAACGTACCGGTGTATATATACCGTCAATGCCATCATGAGCACGCCAAACCTGTAGGTGGCAGTGTAACGAGAAGCTCAAGCCCGCGTTAGCCAATCAGAATCCCGAAAACAGCAACAAATAACTTCCTCTCTCTTCTCTTCCTCGCTTCCTCGGCTGCCTAAACCTCCATTTGTCTCAGTTTACATGCAAACGTGCAAACAAAGTTTTCCAAAATCTCCACTCTGGCCGGAGTCTTTGGAAAAAATCGTTTTCAGAGGCAAATTCTCACGCGCAGTGAGACGTGCGAAGGACAGCGGAGCTGAACCCAGGATAAAGGGGCAGGCTGTCTGACAGCAAGAAGTACGCTAGGCCACCAGCACCGCACGGACACACCGACCAGTAGGCGAAGAGTCGGCTGGACAATACGGGTGCCACTGTCCCCCCTCCCCGCATGAAAAAAACAACATCTCTGTGTGTGTATGAAGCCTGAGAATTTTAAAGGACCTAAAATATCTACTTTGTGACAAGTGTACCGGGTGAAAGCAATAAAAAAGTATCCTTAATCTGGTCAGTATTTAACCGACTGATTAGACTGGTGTCAAATTAGGAACGTCACTGCATGTGGCCACAAGAAGAAACATGTCAGCGCTCATCACGGCAAAATGACAAGCCTCCGGCAGAGAACCTACAGCTAGAAAACATGTTACATCACCTTATCATCACCAAATAAATATATGACTGGGGCGGCCTCTAGCTCACCTGGTGGAGCACGCCCCATGTAGGTCTCCATCCTTGCCAGCGACCCGGGTTTGAGGACCATTGCTGCATGTCATCCCCACTCTCTCTCCCCCCCATTTCCTGTCTCTCGTCAGCTGTTCTAAAGAAAGGAAAAAGATGTGGCCGGGTTAGCTCAGTTGGTAGAGCAGGCGCACATATATGGAGGTGTATACGTCGACGCAGAAGGTCCAGGGTTCGAGTCTGACCTGAGATGATTTCCTGCATGTCATCCCCCTTTCATATCTAGCTGTTCTTTCCATTAAAGGCTGAAATGCCCCTAAAAAAAGGCCCTTTACCTTTTTCTTCCATTAGTGAAAATGGATTGTTATGTTGCTACACTGACAGATTTCTACTCATATTTACGTTTGTAAAGTGGCTGTAGTAATTATGATGGAGCAAAGCAGGAAATAATGTGACGAAGTATAAGAGCGCATAAACTCCATGTGAGGATGGGGGATGTTGGTGAATAGGTCAAACTCAGGACTTTCATCCAGGAGACTTGGGCTATGAGTCCTGTTTAAAGTCCTGTGCTTTTTAACCCAAAACCACAATCATTTTCTAAACTTAACTAAGTAGTTTTGGTGCCTAAACGTAACCAACAGTTCTTGTGCCTAAACCTAGCTAAACTGTGACCGTCTGACAACTTTAACGTCTGTGAAACCTCAAAACGCTCTTGTGGGTCGTATTTCCTGCCACCAATAGGGACGCTAATTTATGAAACGCTCCAATAGGTCGTATTAGAGGGTGGGAATAAATGACCTACATATTTGTATGGTTTGGAAGACTTGTTGTGAAAATGACTTAGGTCTTGAGAGTTTGGACATTTTTGAAAGTGAGGACCCTGATTGAGGGTTAAGACCATGTTAGAATTAGGTTTCACTGGGAAGGTAAAGTTTAGCCTCACAGGCTACTTTAATGAAGTACAAAAACCGATGTACCGGATTTGGGATGAGTGTGAAGGTATACTACCGTAATACAATATTAATATTAATTAATACGGATAGAAACCTGTTCACACAATCACATTATGGGGACTCACCTCACATACGGACACAGAAAAGATGGTCCCAACAAGGTTAACAATGAATTTTAGGATGAAGGCCTGCTTTTAGAGTTGATAAGATAAGAATCAGGTTTATAGTATTAGGTCAAGTTTAGGATAAGGTCCGGGGCATGTAGTTGTGATGGTTAAGGATTGGGTCATTATGGCGCTATGCCAGACCTATCTCTACAGTGCTAGAGAATGGTCTGGCTGCACAAGTTAACATTTCTGCTATAGGGGGGAAAAAAATGTCTGGTTTGTTTGCATTTCTTTCAACCAATCACAATCTTCTTGGACTTGGACTTCATAGACTGTAAAAAGAATGGACATAGCGTCAGCGGCAGTCTACAGTGATTGTAGACTGCCATTTTGAAGCCTTGAGTTTGCCAATTTGGCTGTCGCCATCTTGTTTTTTTTCCCCTTGATCTTGAGTTGGCTTTTTAAGGGTGTCCACAGTGTCCACAGATCCAAAGGCACTGAGTTCCAAGATTTAGAAGCCACAATCTCAAAGGCACAGTCTGCTTTAGTTTCAGGCCTGAAGCGTCAACTGTCCCCAATGCTGGTGGTTGCCTGGCCATAAAGTGATCCCAGGAATCTTGGATTGGATTCTAAATTTGACGGGAAGCCAAGATTGTTATATATTTTGTTTGTAAGGTGTTCCTGTTATTTTGTCCCACTTTTTGTCCCTGCCAGCCTAGTTGTTTTTCTCCTCTTCTCCCTGTAGCAACAATGATCCCTTATCCTGTCAGTTATCTACCATTAGCGTATGGCAACATATAAAAACAGTTAGGAGGCCGGATTAGTCTCTGACGCCTTTTACATTTCAGGTTTTGGCAATATTCTTTATCAGATCAGATATGAAATGTTTCTGAGGAAATCCTCCTGCTACCTTTGTCAGCAGGGAGACACAGCAAGACCAGCAGAGAGCAAAGAAGAAGCAAGAGGAAAAGAAAATGAGAGTGAAAGAGAAAGGGAGGAAAGGAATAAAAAGACAGGGAGGAGGGGGAATGATGAGACTGCAAAATAGTCAAGTGCCACGTTTGGCACATTCAATATATGTATTAGCCAAGGGATGTGTCAAGCATGTGTGAGAATACATTTCTTTTGGTTATGGAGGAAAATGTTTTATTACGTCTGAACGACAAATGGAAGTGGATTTCTTTTATTGATGTCATGTAATGTATTTATATCATCACATAATCCCGTGGATGGTTGCTTTGTTGTTGTTGTTGTAGTAATCAACTACTCATTACATATTACAGTTGAAGTTACATTGGCCTACATAATGAATTACTCAACAGCAGAAGCACAGTAATAAGTTACATTAAATTGCATTACTCCATCAAAAGTTTATTCCAACAAAATAAAGCTTCCATGTGTGGCATTGTGCGTATTTAAAGGTGCACTGCGCCAATGTTACATATGAAACCAGTTTACTCCCCAGGAGTACTACAGTACTCAGTCTGTGAAAGCAGTTGTATAATGTTTTTAGGAAGTTTTAATAATGTGACAAAATAACTCTAAAAATAGCTCCAAATCGCAAACAGTGGACGAGATAGGGGCCATAAGCCAAACGCATTTTTTTAACCAGTAATATTGTTCAAAACAGCACCAAACCTCGTCAGTAACTTGCTCAGGGTCCCTATACATAAAACAAAGCACCAACAACCTAGTTAGCGAACCCGGAGTTTATCACAGAAGACTGTTAAGAAAACTTACCAAATTGTCTCAGCAGCCATATCCTCAGCAACGAAATGTCACGCGAGATCTCGCACGTCTATTGCCGGAAGGGACTACAGGCAGTCAGGTGTTGGCTCGGAGTAGACAAGGCCAAGGCAAGAATCATCACATAGGAACTGAAATGGCGGAGTCTAATCAGACCAGCGACTTTTTTGATTTTGATGGGCCTGAACACCTGACTGCCTGTAGTCCCTTCCGGCAATAGACGTGCGAGATCTCGCGTGACATTTCGTTGCTGAGGATATGGCTGCTGAGACAGTTTGGTAAGTTCGCTAACTAGGTTGTTGGTGCTTCGTTTTATGTGTAGGGACCCTGAGCAAGTTACTGACGAGGTTTGGTGCTGTTTTGAACAATATTACTGGTTAAAAAATGCGTTTGGCTTACGGACCCTATCTCGTCCACTGTTTGCGATTTGGAGCTGTAGCATATGCTGGGCCAAGCTCTGTAGTGGTTGATCTACGAAAAATACTGTCTCCACGGCTTATTTGACGTGTTTTAATGCAATTAAAAAAAAAATTAAAAATTGGTCAATTTTTGCTGGAATTACACTTTAAGTCTGAGTTACAAATGGGTTGGGACACAACTCTTAGAAAGACAGCAAACAAGCCAACACTGTAAAATTTCAAAGTAATGGAGCATTACTTGGATTAGTACATGTAATGTAATTACTGGATTACATGAATGAAAAAAAGTAATTGCATTGCTTTAAAACCTAACTCGGAAATGCGTTACTGCCGAACACTGACTGTGAACACCTAACTAAATAGAAAAAAGTATGTGTTAGGATCGTTATTTATCAAGAAATGGACAGAATTACTGGAGTTGTTCTCAAAGTTCTAGAGCAGCTTTTCCTAAGCAAAACTGAAGTCATAATACACAAGTTGATGTTGTCTCCCACAAGGTCAGGAAGTGGCTACCAGGATTTTTTTCGTGATAATGTCCAGTATTTTGGCTTTCTAAAATGCAAAGTTTAACATTAACAGAAACAAGAAGAGTTGTTTAGTTTTTTTTCTAACAGTATGTCCAATTACATTTACTCAATGGGAAAATGAAAAGAGCTTTGATTCACAAGGATTCCAGACATTTAATTTAACACATTTGCTTTCTGAAAGGAAAATAAATACAAATCCCTATTGTATAATCACTTCCTCAGTGGGTTAACAAGTAAATCGTTAGGAAGACGCGGACAGACGTTTGACATACGACACTGGCACAGTTTGCAGCAATATCACTGCTAAAGAGTGCCAATTTTTGGAAGGCAAACAGTCCAACAGGCAAACATACCCTGGACGGCAAACAATGATATTTTCTGTTCTTTTTATCAGAGCAAATAAATATTGGCTTAACGCTGATGGAGGCTTGTGGGCTGGATGCTGTTTGTGATTCCGGGAATGAAGTGCCGAGGGGCCCGATAGCGTGTTGTTGCTTTCTATCTGCAGTCACCCAATGAGGAGGAATCTATCTCCCTGACCTCAGCTAACACCCCTAGACATGCTGATAAACACTGAATATTTATCATACACTATGTCTCTCTCACACACACACACACACAAACACACACATACACACAGTCTCCCTACATCTCTCCTAACAAAATCCAAATACACATCTGCGCTCAATCTCACCCTCAAACACGCTCTTTGTCTCAAACACACATCGTCGAAGAAAGACACGTAAACACTGCTACCCATGAACACATATGCTCTCTCGCCCGAACACACACGTACACCAGAGGAAAAATGAATATTTAGCTAAAGATGATGCAAGTGTGTTGAAACTTTCAAGGACTGCAACCAAAGATGGACATTTATTTTGTTGATGGTATTTTTATTTTTTTTAATTTTTTTTTTGGGGGGGGGGCGGGATTTTCAGAACAATATGTTCCTAGATGTCTTCTTTTGTTCACTGATGAAACAACACAGACCTGTTTGCAGATTTCAGCTGATGCTCACACATAATTAAAGTGTTATGGTGACTACCAGCCACGGCAAAGTGGGAACACAGAGCAAATACATTGTAGATTATAAGTATAGGACTAGACTCCTCAGCATCAACTCAAAACATCTCTTAGAGGGCATTCATTTCTCCTAAAGCTGTTCTCTAGAATGAGACGCAGCGGCTCACTACCCAGAGCCCTCGACCAAATAGCATGCAGTTCCAAGTTCTAATCAGTCAAAAATGCTTTTAATGTCATTTAAAACATCAGAATAGAAAACCAAATGTGGATTGTTTGGACTTCATATTTGCTCAGTTGTAACTGTTTTTCATTTTCTTTAAATCAGGGGTCTTCAACGCTTTTTAAGCCAAGGATCCCTTAACTGAAAGAGAGATGGAGCAGGGACCCCCTACTGCATACTGTATATTGTATAAAATGAAGTTGCATATTAAACTGGGCCTACAATTACGTGTAGGGCGTCTTAAAGCCTTTATACATACAAATGTTTTTCATGTAATACTAACCTTTTAAAATAGCCTCATAGTTGTTGCCATGATTTTATAAATCATGTTTTTATTTAAACATGTGGCACAGTAAATCCTCAGGATTCACTGTGTCTGTGGATGGTTACCTTAGTGACCACTTTACCTATAGGCCAGTAAGCCTATCCTCAGTGGGGATTTATATTTGCTAATAATATGTTGGATTCATTGAGAAAACTTTCAAAAATTAACAATAATTTGGAGGCCCCCTTGCACTGACTCTGAGGACCCCCTAGGGGTCCAGGACCCCCTGTTGAAGATCCCTTCTTTAAACCTACATTGTGTAATTTTTTGAGTTGACCCCCTTTGTTCTTTCACAAATATGTGCTCATTCATGTGTAATTACTACCACCAACTAATCAAAGTATTCTCGTAAGCGTAGAATCTGCCATTTAGAACCATTCAGAATACATGAGAGCGAGTCGCTCGAGTGACGACCGGCATGTTGCGCCTCCATCTTTAAAATACATTAGCCGAAGAGGGACATACCTCCGCATCACCGGGAGATTACTCGCCAGGGAAGCGAAAAAGAATATTAAAACGACAACGCGACAGGTAAAGCAACAAGACCAAAGTTAATGTTGGAGTGGCTAGAACAGCTGCGTGTAAACGATGAAGATACTAAGAGCTAATTTCGGGTTCGGCCACAGTAGGAGTTAAAATGCGCTCGGAATGGGAAGGGCTAGAAAGTCATATTCAGTTGGTTGTCATATACAATTTCACCGCTAGATGGGAGAAATGCTTACACAATGCAGCTTTAAATGTTATAAATTTGCACTGAGATGTAAGATTAAGAGTCAGCACCTTCAAGTCTAAAGGCCATGGTTCTCTGCTGGAAAATGGTGGTTTGCTCCCTGTTGGTTGAGAGTGAGTTGCCGGTGCAGTGTCAGCAGTGATGCAGCCATTGCACTGGACCGTCGTGGTAAAGAGGGAGATGAGCTGGAAGGCGAAGCTTTCTATTTACCAATCGATATAAAGTACATTCCAACCCTTTCCTACAGTCGTGAGCTTTGGGTAGGGACCGAAAGAATAAGATCGCGGATACAAGCAGCTGAAATGAGTTTTCTCCACAGGGTGGCTGGGCTGACCCTTAGAGGGAGAGAGAGGGTAAGGAGCTCTGACATCCTAAGGGGAGCTCGGAGTAGAGCCGCTGCTCCTTCACATCGAAAGGAGTCACACTCTAAGAAATATCTGCGTATTAACAGTTGTTAGACTGTATGATTTAAAATGTGAGGATTTTTCTGCATTGAGCACTTTTACCTTTAATACTTTAAGTATATTTTCCCAGATGATACTTACATACTTTTACTTAAGTAACCATTTCAATGCAGAACTTTAACTTGTAGCAGAGTATTTTTTACAGTGTGGTATAAGTACTTTTACTTAAGTAAAGGATCTGAACACCTCTTCCACCACTGCTCGAGTGCATGTGTTGTTTATGAGGAAGCACAGTGAAAAGTAGCCAGCTTCCTTTTCCTGTACTGCTCATCCAGACTGTAGAACAAACTCAATGCTTGAGGATTATTACGGACGACAAACATTCTCCTTCTTCTTTTTCCACTGTTTTCCTTTCCGTCGCAGGGATACCCCCATGAGGAATACCCTGGATTCCAGTCCTCCTTCACCGCATGCACACAGTGTGGTAAGATTTCAGTTGCCATAATCAATACCATGTTTACACAGACTTTTCTGTTGCAGGTCACAAGTTGTACTGTATATTGTCCAGTGTGTCTCCCTACAAGGTGACGGGTTAATTAAGCGATAGTGCGGCGAGACTTCCTTCTTTGTTGAGTTAAAAGAGCTTTGTCCTCAGGTCAATTGTCGTGTTTGAGCTTCCAGGGCTACCTTTCTCTGCCTCTCACTGGGAACTGTTGGGGGTTCTTGTGGCTCTTTCAAACAGCTGTGGATTTATAAGTAGGAAACGGAGAGGTGCCATATTTAGACATTTATATGCCTATGAAAATGAAGACATTATTAAAACAGTGTAATACGGAGCGCCTGGTTTTATTGTGCAGAACAATGTGTAACCATCAATTTTGATAATGTTATGTTTTCAAAGTGGGACTATCATTGTACCTTTTTTTTCCATGCAAGTAGTCATTTTTGCCAAATTAAGATGTCCCTCCGCTTCAACAATTACCCTTTGATAAGCATATTTTTAGATGATAATTTCCATGTGTTTTAACACATATCCACAATGCTTTCATTAAGGTGATTGTATTTTATGAGATACAAGCCCGAGGCAGAGTTTGGCAGCTGCTAAGAATTAAAACCTTACAGAGAACAACGGAATCAGTTCTGCTCAAACATTCATTTTACTCTCTTATCTCCGGGTAGGATTAGCGCATGTCGGAGAATAAACTCGTGACCTGTAATTCACATTATTGAATTTTTAAACTCAAGGTTTCTTCACAATAGTGCCGGGGACTTTGTTCAGCACTCTCTGTGAATGTGAATTATCCATTTAATGTTAGTATAAACCTATTAGGATGACATTAAGGGACTAAGGGCAAGATTAGCTTTCTGAAATGAAAGAGTGCACGTACAATGACTGTGGGAAATGCAAAGAGAAGAACGTCCTATTGCTCAGGGAATATGAAGGCTCCGCCCGGGTGTCATACGTGCAGTGGGTCACAGAGGCCACAACAGGACAAACAAAGGAAAACATTGAAACAAACTTCAAGAAGACAGTCAAAAAGGAGGTTGAGATCATGCTTGATGATCTCATCGAGCTCTTCAACGGCATGCTGGTAAAATTCAAACGCCATGCATTCAACATCCGACAACAGGACAGATACTGCAGGGAACTGAAGAGGAACGTGGCTGAGAACGATTGTATTATACATGTGGACTTTTCTGAGAATTACATACGTAAATGCGCATCTGAGATCCAGGCAGTGCACTTTGGTGCATCCCATGAGCAAGCACCACTGCACACTGGAGTTTTATAATTAGGACCAGTTGCTGAACCACTCTGCTTCAGCACCATCTCGCCATCACGACTAAAGGGGCCCCCAGCAATGTGGGAGCATCTAAGCCCCATTCTGTCTCATATCAAGAATGTATTTCCTGCTGTCACAGTGGTCCATTTGTTTAGTGATGGACCTTGCACACAGTACCGCCAGAAGGCAAACTTTTACCTATTCACCTCCCTCCTCCACAAAAATGGATTCCAAGCTGGGACGTGGAGGCCAGCCACGGGAAAGGGGCACCAGATGGAGTTGGAGGTGTTGTAAAGAGCTGTGCGGATCGCTTGGTGAGCCACGGACGCAACATCAATGGTGCAATGGATCTGTTTGAGGCCTTGGTGCACACAGGCACCACTCTTAAACTGTTCTTTATAAGGGAAGTGTCCATTGACAGGGCAATGAAGGACATGCCAGACGGCATCCCCAAAGTCCCGTCCACTAGGACGATACACCAGGTGGTCACTACCTCTCCTGGGCAGATGGTGTACCGGGATGTGAGCTGCATGTGTACTGTAGACAATATTCTACAGTGCACATGATATAACACCAAGGCCTTCAGCTTTACCACACCAAGCTTACCACCAACAACAGAAGAAATTGAATGGGCTCCAGAAGTGATAGAAAAGTGGTGTGTAATGAAATATGACAGAGACCTCTACCCAGGCATCATTACTGCCATTGATGAGGTTCAGGTACAAGTAAGATGCATGCACCGTGTAGGAGTGAACCGCTTCTTCTCGTCCACTAGAGAGGACATGATCTGGTATGTATTTGAGCACGTCATTCAATTCTTTCCACCTCCTCAGCCTGTAACCAACCGTCACCGTGAGATCCAAAAAGACATTTGGACAAAGCTTGCGGAGTATAAAGAGTAGTGTGTGTGTGTGTGTGTGTGTGTGTGTGTGTGTGTGTGTGTGTGTGTGTGTGTGTGTGTGTGTGTGTGTGTCAACATGTTTTTGTATGTACGTTTATGTAATACATTTATGTAATTCTAATTGTTCATTGTTATCATTATTGTGTGTGTATGTTATTATTAAATGAAATGAATGTTAAATGAAATTTCGATGAACTGTTCAATGAAATGTAGAAGAATGTTAAGGGAATTGTTTGGACTATATTAGTTATTACATTAAAAAAGGTGTTTCAACTATCAGTTGTTGGTCATATTTTAATAAATTAGGTTCTTATTATATTATATTATAGTGGCTGAACATGACCATGTTAGTCTCATAACATTAAAAAAATAATAATTCCATATAGGAAAACTTACCAAAACTTAATTAAAGAACACAAAACATTTTCCTGCATCAACAAAATCCATAAAGTCAGTCCTGTCACGTCACGGTCCGTCCTGTCACACATCATATTATGATATAGAAAATGGACTATTTAAGAAATGATTCATGAATTAATCTCTTTAAATGTGTACACAAAGGCGGTGGTATATATCCACTATTGCATATTTGTAAAAACCTGGGTTGTAAAGGAAGATTTTTTACAATCTTATGAGTAGCTGGCGATTATTCTGTGCTTACCATCCACTACAGTTAACCACAAAGTCACTTATATTTCTTATAGGAGTTACACAAAACCATGTCAGACACAATCAGGGACATGTGATCAATAAGTAAATGCTATTTGTATCAAAGAAAGTCATTAGGAAACCTTTCTGACATTTAGAAATTTGTCTGTGACAGGGCCTGACATTTTAGGGGATGAAATGCTGATAAAAATGTCTTTTATTCAGGCAGAAAAACATGCTGAGATGGCACGATATGTGTTTCTCATAGTTTAACATGTCCTTCATATGGCTTAATGTTCAGATTAACCAAAAATAAATCTGTTTTCCTCCAAAGATTTTTAGAAGTGGAAATGTACCTTTCTGGTAGAATGTCCCACATATTAAATTAATTATAAGTCATTTCATATCTTCAAATATATATATTTGGCAACATTTGGCAAAAAAGAGACTGTTTAGATGCTATAGTGCGACTGGTATGCTAGTACTGCAGATTTCACAGATTCATCGATAGAGTTTGCTGCTTTTTGCACCGTTAAGCCACTTTCCATTGCTTGTTTTGATGTGTCAGTCCATATGGGTGACTCCCAAAGCCTCTGTGAGTGTGATTTAGAGACCCTCTGACCCCAAGTGGCCAAATAATTGGTCAACGCAGATGCAAAGTTACAAATTCAAACAAACAAATAGCTTTTTTCCATTGATTGCTTGGGTGTGCCAGCCCATATGTGTGACTCCAAATAGCTCTGTGAGTGTGATTTGGACTCACTCTACCCCAAGTGGTCAACAAATCAGTCAATTAGGCTTTAAACTTACAAATTCAGAAAAACACGCACCATATGCAGTATGTTTTTGCTGTATCTCCCTACCAAAGCCACTGCCCAAGACAGGTACTTTCCCAGCCTCAATTTTCAGATACACCAGGTACAGTGTATATCAAGCCAACATTACTCAAATACCACAGGTATAAATGGCTTGTCCTTAGTCAGGGTTGAATAAGTGAGATATAAGGATGAAAAACACAACCCTAAAGTATTAATTTAGCAATCAGTGGAGAGGGTTACCAGAACATAACGTTCATCATTGACTTTACTAGATCTAATTAAGAATAGGAATGCCTACTGGTGCCTTACTTTGTCCCAACGTGCCATGTGAAACATACCACAAGGTTGAGTCTCGTGGTGAATGATGCAGTCATGAACCTTGTATCAATGTGCTGCAACACCTCAACTACCCGCAGTACTTTAATGGATTCTCAAAGGCTTTCACAGGATAAATTAGGAAAGTAGTTGACTCAATCAGGTTCCTGAGTACTACCATCACAAATACCCTCAAAATGAAAGAGAATATCTACAGAATGATCAATAATGCCTATAGGGGGATGGTCTTCTTGGAGATACCAAGGACGGTCAATATTTCGCAGCAGATCGTGGGTTGTTCTCATAGATCAGTTGTGAAAAATAAATTACTTCTTGCCTTCTCCCCAACACTGTCTAAAAGTGGATGAAAAGACTGATCCATTCGTCATTTACCATACGATTAAACCACCACTTCCTAATTTCAGAGGCGATTCTTGTGCCATCAACAAGTCTCCAACTGTAGTTGGACAGCTTTATTTAGCCGAAAATAGCTGGTATGAACCAACTTTGAAAGGTTTTGGGGGATTCTCTGCACACACTCCTCAACACTGCCATCAGCTCACATCCCCATACATACACAATAAAAAAGAGCTGGAGCAACTGGCAGTATAGCTCAATGTCTTTACAACCAATTCACTTGATACCTGAACAGCTTCTCTCAACAGCCACTGCCCAACATTCTGCGGCTAGTACCGCCACAATTGACCGTGTGCAAATGCTTCCTTTTATTGTCCTTATATGCAGTTCATCAAACCATTTCTCACATTAGCCCAATGTCTTTAAAACTGTATTTTAGTGAATTCAAAGCCGAAAAAAATTGGCCTAAAATAATCCTAATTATGTCCTATGCGTCTTCTCATTTTATACAAATGCAATGCAATAATTTATGTTTCCCTGAATGCCACTGCTATATCTAGTATTTAATGTACATAGGGTCGGTGTTAAACCTACATTGTGTCATTTTTTGAGTTGATTTTTAGCAAACGACAGGCAAAGCAACAAGACCAAAGTTAATGTTGGAGTGGCTAGAACAGCTGCATGTAAACGATGGAAGATAATATGAGCCAATTTCGGGTTCGGCCACCGTAGCAGTTAAAACGCAATCGTAATATTCAGTTGGTTGTCATATACAATTTCACCGCTAGATGGGAGAAATTCTTACACAATGTAGCTTTAAGAATACATACTGGTTATGGCTCTTATAGTATACAGTGAACGATGATGACAGTGATTATAATGGTTTATTGTGTACTGTGTATTAGGAAGAGTGGACTTGGGACTTCAAACTTCACATTCAGCAATTGCGGCCAATGACTCTTCAATTAGGTCTTCTAACCCACTGCAAGTGAGTTCCTGATCTTGACTGCAGTATGCAGCTCAGCCTTGATGCCTTCACTTTCCACCATGAAATTTCAGTCTCAAACTACTGCGTTTTTATCCACACAGTCCGTGGGGCCATGTACCACTCGTTTTTGTGCACAGGACATGTTATTTGCATTTTAAAAAGATGTGCACACAAGCACAGGCTGCCATTACTGTGGTGCTAAGTATTTTTGCTGGCAGGTCAGGGTCAGCTACAGAGCAGCAACCTCTGGAGACTTTAGGGAGATAGACACTCAGTTTTGCAGATAATAATAATAATAATAATAATAATAATTATAATATATTAATACATTTAATTTATATAGCGCTTTTCATATACTCAAAGTCGCTTTGCAAAGATGCTATGCTGGCATACAGTAAAAAATAAATAAATGAAAAAGATGTTTCAGTAGCAGACTCCCTAGCAGTACGCATCCTTGTGGTCTCACTTATCTCGACTTAAACCACATTATTTTTTAACTGTGTTTTCACAAGAGGAAGGTAACTACATTTAACCTGCTTTACAGTCCTAAAATATGGCACATGGGTGCCTGCCTGGTATTTATAGGTGGTTCTGTAGAGACTATCTGACCCACTTGTTCTAAATGGACCCTGACGGTGGCAACTTTTATTTGATGCCTTCCATCAGTCCCTGAATTGCAGTGCTGAGCTACAGATACTTTAAATTGAGTTAAGGTGTTTGTCTGTCAGGTGGGACTTATGATAATGTGTTAATGTTAAACATAGAGAGCATTTTAAATCAGTCAATTCACTTTGGCTTGGCCTGGAGGCAGAACTGCAGTTTCATGTCTGGGATCAAAGGAGCAAAACTCTCACCTTGGTGTGCTGCTGCGCTATATTTACTGTCACTCACTTCTATCTGACATGAATCAGGGTTGCTCTCACACAGCAACTGTAAATCATAATTTACAAAACTGCCGCATAGCCTATTTGTATCTGTATGCATATTTTAGTTTTCCCTGACCCTGATTCACACTCTGGATACAGTAGTGACCATAATTGTCACTGATACGTTTACAAAGTAAACACATACTTCAACTGGAGGAAGACTGTCTTCAACTGTGGTACTCTACAGTCAATGCAGGACTTTTCAGCATGAGCCTGTCTCTTTCAGCCCATGCCATTATAGGCCTATCACTTTGTCTGCTGTACACCTGACTGTCTCATAGGCTATATTAGCCCTCCTACACAATCTGGACTGCAGTCATAACATCCACTGTACATCTTATAATGTATTCCCTGTTATATATTGTTCTTAAAGTATATTATTTATTTTCTTGTTTGTCAAGCAATTCTATTATGTTTACATTCTTGTCTTTTCATAGTCATAGTTAACATTTAATTGGAAGATTGCACTGTTCAATCCCTGCACTGTTCACTTTTGCACTACCACCATTGCACACGCTCTACACAGTAGGACCTTATCATGGTCATTGCATCACATGGTCAGTCCATACCAGACCTTTGTAATCATTTCACAAATTGTTAACTCTTTAAATTTCTGTGAGTGTTTTTTTGTGAGATGTGAGTATATTGTTTGCTGTGTTATGGTTGTCTAAGCTACTGGATGCCTAAAATTTCCCTCGGGATGAATAAGTATCTATCTATCTATCTATCTATCTATCTATCTATCTATCTATCTATCTATCTATCTATCTATCTGTTGTAGGAGCCATAGGGTATTGCTTACGTTATTTTTAATACAAAATTATTGTAATAAGTATAATAGGATAGGCCTATTTATTTTATATAAATTACTGTAGCCATTTTAAATATGCTTACATGTAATCATTTTTTTTAAAATATAATGTTAATGACATGTTAAAATCGGATGTTTGTGCTAGAGAGTCGGGCCAGAATGGAACTTTTGATTGTATTATTTTGTCCACTCAGGTTATTAATTTGACAGGAAGTGGGTAGTGTTAGCATACTCTGCGCCTAAACCAAGTTAGCATAACGTTACAAACATTGAAACCAAACAACGCACAGAAGAACTATGCCGAACTATGCCGCAGCATATGCCGCATCCCGAAAAAAAATATTCTCAGTTAACTGAGAATATTTCTTTTCGGGATGCTGGAAGTGAGAAAAAAACAGTTCAGAAACAGACATCACTCGTGTCCAGAGTCAGACCTTCTATGGTCCATACGTGACGTTAGGCTAACTAACTTCAGCGTCGTGCGGCTAATGTCGTTTAAGTGTAGCTATAGGCCTTCACCAGTTCACCTAACGTTACCGTTTATTTTGCTGCACTGCTGGGACTGCCTGCCAACACAGCCCGAACCGTTAATACTCTAACGTCACAGAAGTTAAAACAATCTAATGTGTTAGTGCTTAGTGCAGTAACTGGTGGCAAATACAGCGTGCATTTCCCCCCCTGCAAGTAAACGTAATCCCAGCTAACAATTTTTGGTTCCCAAAACGTTTTGGTAACGTTTGTTTTTGGTTGCGGAAACGTTAGTTTTTGGTTAGTCTGTGGTTAGTTTTTGGTCCAAACGGCAAGTTTTGTGAACGTTTTGGAAACGTTAGTTTTTGGTTTGGTCGAACGTTCTCTGAACGTTCCATGAACGTTCGCCTAACGTTGTAACCTTTAGATAACGTTCCCCTAACGTTCGCCTAACGTTGTAACCTTTAGATAACGTTCTTCTAACGTTCCCTTAGCGTTGTAACCTTCAGATAACGTTCCTCTAACGTTCGCCTAACGTTGTAACCTTTAGATAACGTTCTTCTAACGTTCCTCTAACGTTGTAACCTTTAGATAACGTTCCTCTAACGTTCCCCTAACGTTTAGATAACGTTGGCGTAACGTTCGTCTAACGTTGTAACCTTTAGATAACGTTCCTCTAACGTTACCCTAACGTTAAGATAACGTTGCCGTAACGTTCGCCTAACGTTGTAACCTTTAGATAACGTTCCTCTAACGTTGTTTAGATAACGTTCCTCTAACGTCCCCCTAAGGTTGCAACCTTACATAACTGTGTGCATGAGCAGGAATGAATTACTATTGGCAGGAATGAATGAACAGGCAAACTTGATTGGATTTAAAACTTTAATATAAAATAAAAAATACAATATTAAAAAATACAACATTAACACAATATAAACAGGCCTGGAAAAATAAGCAAAAAATACAAATAAAAAAATGGAGTGGGATGTAGTGCAAATGTAAAAAAAACACATACATATACATATACATATATACATATATATATATATATATATATATATATATATATATATATATATATATATATATATATATATATATATATATATATATATATATATACACACACACAAAAAAATACAGTGATCCAAAAAGTTCCATGGCTAGTCCTTCTCAGCTGGCCTAAAAAGAAAGAAACAAAAGTTTGATGTCATACTAAGAATCAACACATTGACAAAAGCAAGACTAATTGCCTTCTGTTTTTCACATCATATAGAAGAATTTCAATGTACCGTCTGTGTGGGGCAAACTTTAGCGCCAGCCCGATCAACTCCTCCACTCCTGCTGCAGTCAGCGTGGGGAAGCTCTTCTGAGAGGCCGCTAGAGTAGAAGTCAAAATGAAGCAAAGTTACAAGTCAAATTAAAACCTCTTATCAGCCAAGCTAAGCATAATACTGATGTGAACAATAAAATAGCACATGCCTGTTATAACCCTGCATATAGTCAGGTCATAGAAGGCCTTCTTTGCCTTTCTTCCCCGCAGGCTATACTGCTTCAGCACATCGTTGGTTGCCACTCGCCGTAGCATACGCCGGACTGTAGAGCCTGAGGTCGGACCTCCAAGCGTTGCCAGGAAAAGTTGCTTTCGAAAAACATATAGAAATACAAATTATACATGTGGAACAAAGTGGGGAGCTTGTACAATCTCATTTTGTAAGATAAGTCAGTTCAGTTATAATGATATTTGAAGTTATGCAATTATATAGTGTTGATCTTAGGGCACTTAAATACCATTTTGTTCCTCCTCTCCTGTTGACTGAGACTCCTGCAGCTCGGTGACTGTTGAGCAGGGCGACAGCAACATGTCATCGACTGGAGCAGAGGGAGGGGACTGGGAGCTCCTTAAGGGCATCAGCAGCTCATCCTTCTTTTCCTCATGTGTCCATCCGTTGTGCCATGCGGGTAATGATGTCCTCATGGCTATGGAAAAATGTATGGTTTTAGTTGTTATACATGATATACTTATACTGATATAAACAACTTAAGTGAGTCTTCTTACCTCTCATTTCCGTCTCCATGGCTGAGCCACCTCCCTCTGTGTGATGAGTTCTCCTGTTTACAACAACAAAACAGTTGAGTTACTCTCAAGGTCCTTGTCATGAAATTGTATTAATTGGAAATGGAAAATTCAAAGCAACTGTACCTTCAACTGGGTCCCAAGATGAAGTGGCAGGCCGAGCTTGTGTTACAATAGACCCCCCCCCCCCCCCCCCAATCATTTGAGACAGTCTGTCTGTCTGAGACAGGGCTTCCAGACACACGCTCCGTCCTGGAATGCTTTCTTCCTTGTGGAACGGATTCATCTGAAATAAAAGACCATGCAGTTTGTACTGATTGCAAAATAATATTTTAATTGTGTAAATAATGTTCACGTAGGTGTAATCATTATGTCGTGCTAGTTAACCTGCAGTTTCGTGAACAGAGCTTCTCTTAAAACATCCATGGCTTTATCTCTTATCCACGTTACAGGCTTTACAGCATACAGCCCTCGGATGTATCGTAAGATGAGTGTTAAACTCTAAACCCACATCGGCTCTTAGGGACAGATAAGATATTAGCTACGTTAGCTAGCTACCTAGCTCCATTATTTAGCTTGAGCCCCCAGCAGTATGGGGAAGCGCTAATGACGTTGCGTCCACGTAAAAGGCTTTACAGCATACTTATGATACATCCGAGCGATGAATGTATCATAAGATAATAATACCATGGATGTATTAATAGAACACATGGTGAATTAGCTGCAGCCTCCAATTTGAACGTGCATTCAGTGAGTCCGACTGAGTTCAGCTCGACTCGCTGTATAATGCTGGCACCCATGTCAGAGCTTTCTTAAAGTTGTTTACCAAAATCTCTCACCTTGTTGTCCATGTTCCTGATGTCGTCTAAAACATCACCGAGGGAAAGTTCAGTCTCTGTCGCCAACGTTGATGTATCCATAGGCTAGCTAGCTAGCTGTTTCCCGCGTTAGCATTCGGGCTAGCACTGCTAGCCTAGCAGTCTTGAGCGGAGGACAGTCTGTTGACGGTCGACAATGTCTTTCTTGGCATCTTTGTCCTACCTTGCGTTATAACACCGCCGGTGAGGTGTAGTAAGCATATGTTTTAGTCAATGGCAGTATTTTAGTTAGAATTTGGGACCAAAACGAACGGAGCTAGAGAACGTTGTGCCGCTCGCGTGGCGTGCACTGTTCGCCGGTGTACATCCGGAAGTTAGGACAAACCTTCGGTCACCTGAAAGCAGACAGCCTTCCCCCTACTGGCGCGGGGGTGTAACGGTTGGCTTTGTACACTGAACCGAGCCTGTTAGAAGTGAAATGAAGAGGTGAATGTTCATAGTTGTGAAAATCGTTGTAAGATAGACTGTTGTTTTAAACCTAACAAAGTTTGTTTTCTCGAGATTTTGTTTTCTCGACATTTCTTTTTTTGTTTTCTCAAGATTTTTTTTTCATGGATTTTTTTTTTTTTTTTTTGCCTAAGACACCCTTCCATTTAACCCGGGGAATGTGGCTCCATAAGCGGATAGAAATCTGCCGTTTCTCCCTCTACTTCTCCGGTCAAATACTTGGAAAAAAATCCCACAACATCCCCGAGCAAAAGGCTCCATGAGCAGATAGGTCTGCCGTTTCGTCCTCCTCTTCTCCGGTCAAATACTCGGGAAAAATCCCACTAAAACAGCGTTCAATTTAACCTGGAGAAGAGAAGGGAGAAACGGCAGACCTCTATCCGCCCATGGAGCACATTCCCCGGGTTAAATGGAAGGGTGTCTTAGGCAAAAAAAAAAATCCATAAAAATAAAATCTTGAGAAAACAAAAAAAATAAATCTCGAGAAAACAAACTTTGTTATAGATAACGAATTAATAAGTTGTTATCACGAGATAACAGTGCATAAAAAACCCACAAAACTATTGTTTTTCAGCCTAAACATATATATTTTCTTGCTATGCTGTTTATCTTACTTAGCTACATTTTATAAGACCAATCATTTGAGCTGGTTTGAATAAACATTTTCAAATCGCACTCAGAACAACCAAAAACAACTAAACGGTAACGTTGTGTGGAGGTTACAGCGCAACCACAGGATAACGTTTGAGTTGGTTGGTTTCCCTAACGTTTCGGTAACGTTATAACCATGAGGAAACGTTACCTCAACGTTAGTTTTTGGTTTGGTTCGAACTAACCTTTAGATAACCAAAAACTAACGTTATTTAACGTTCCCGAAACGTTTTGTGTTAGTGGGGAAGGGTCAATTAAGTGGACTCAGCCTTCACTGAGTCCATACACCCCCCTGGGCCATGGCTTTCCTTTTCCTCATTTCAAAACATTTGAACAGAACATAGCCGTACGTGCTTCAGCAACACACACCCAGGCCATGGTAGTGCAACTGTCCTTCGCTAGAGACTAGAAGGATATTATCCTGAGACCGCCAACTTCGGTTATTAAAATGGTGAGTAACACAGCAACTGTAAATCACAGCTATTTCTTGTGGGACTATTGTGCTTTTTGTTGTGCCATTAATACCTGCATCTGTCATTGTATGTGATGCCATGGGGAAACCTGAGGCCCGATTGTCAGCTTCGCTGTGGCGCAGTCTTGTTAGAGGCATTGAAAGCGCATGACCACCTTTCAGCTTCTTAATGCCAGTCTCCATGTTGACCCTTAAAATAGCATAGCTATGTGTAATGTGTAAAAAGGCAGTGTAGCAGAGATATTTCCGTTGTTGTTATTTTGGTCTCTAAAGCTCTTTTGCACTGTTTTGTGCAGCAACAGAGTAGAGTAGAATGACTCAAGAATCAGAAATCAGAACCAGATCAAAATTAGTGGTATGATGATGTAATACCCAGTTCCCATAGTAGACATTTATAGGGTGACAGACTCTACTTATTATTGCAAAATTACAATTAATATTGTGCCAACATCATATCATTGATAAAGAAAGGATTGTTTAAAGCCTATGATGAAATTAGGCTATAGCCTACAATTAACGTTACCTACAAATAAATAAATAAATAAATGCTATCATTAGTAGTAAGTGATGGAGGGGCATGGTACATTTAAATGTAATACAACAGTTAATGACAAAGAAGGCTTATTAATCATATGGTATGTTTAATGGCTGTGAAGCTCATCATGTAATTCTGGAGATTCATTTGTAGAGATGTTTATGATGATAAAGAGAATATTCTTTATCATCATCATCATCATTCATCATTCTTATGGTTATTTAAGCTAAACAGCGCCTTTATTTCGGATGATAATCTATAATTGTTGTATACTTTTTCTCTTTTTGCAATTTGATTTTTATTTTTCTGTGACGGGTGTTAATCTGGCACTTGGCCGTTTGCTGTGTGTCTTCCCATCCGTCTCCCCCCTTTCCTGTCTAACTATGGTATCTAACAAAAATACAAAAAAAAGGCCAAAAAATACTGTCAATAATACTATTGACTAGGAAAACTACAAGTACAGGAAGTATTGAAGTCAGTGTATAAACTGTGATGGATGTTCACAACACACAGGCGAATAACTGTTCACCATCTGTTCCAACAAACTTAGGTAAACTTTTAGGTTTGTTTAAAACTAGTTTCATTATCGGACTGCTCATGTGTCTTGCCCCATTTGACTTGTTTTTAGTTATGTTGCCGCATTCTTAGATCTCAGCAATTAACTTTGTAATACAATGATGGCTGAAACTACAAAAATAAGACTATTTCCCTTCTTAAATGTGCCTGTGCCTATACGTAGTGGTAAAAAAAAAAAAAAAAAATAGGTTACAGAGGGGGGGAGCTGCAGTTAACCATGCAGCTCACATAGCCAGATCAGATTAAACCACTGAGTCAAATAGCTTTGCATGGGTTCTGGCACATGCACGCCTCAGGCCTGGATGTGTCGACATTAGGAAGTGCTGTGTTAAACTTGTGTTGCAATTGGAGCTTGTAATCACAGAAAAGAATGCCCTCTTGGGAATTATTGTGATAATAAATGACTTTCTGTAGCCATTCATTTCAGTCCAAGGTTCTCAAGAGTGGCAACATGGTGTTGAAAGTTCCTGGACATTAAATGACAAATGTGTCAGGAGCTGATCAACTATCCATTGCACATGCAGTCTGAATGCTGTACTGGCTCCATTTGTTGGAAAGAATAATGATGCTCTCTGGTGTTTTTGTAGCCTTGGCAAGCTGTGTCTCCCAAGAATATACTCTCTAGAGACAATCCATCATCTTCTCAATTCACACTGTCATATGTTGTGCATTCACTTTCAAAATTTGAGGGTCGCGTGGCTTTTTGAAAATGTATTCTGTTGTAGCTGCCAACATATATTTCACTTGACACACTTCATCTGTGGCGTTTTGCCACTGTTGTCCCTTTGGAGTAAAAGCTGTAATGCAATTGTATCAGCCTTGCAGCAGAAGGTCAACTTTAAAAGGTTTTCGTTCCTGAAAAGGTCAGCGCTTCCAGGTGTGAAGCATCGCCACAGCAGAGATGGAAAAAAGTCAAGAACATTGAAAAAAAACATTTAATTTGATGAATTGTCTCTAATTGTATTAGCCTTAATTATATATTTGTTGTCGTGTTCAATGCTCTTTAATTTTGGCAAAACACTGTGTCGTGTTGTGTGCATACCTTGCATAGTGTGAACTCCAATAGCTAGTGTGTGTGTGTGTGTGTGTGTGTGTGTGGGTGTGGTTGTGTGGGTGAACATATTACGTGTGTGGGCTGTTCCCTCCACTACCCTGAGCGGTGGCTAGGGGGTGCACTGTGGACATGGTGTGTGTGTATGGGCAAGAGAGAGAGAGAGAGAGAGAGTGTGTGTGTGTGTGTGTGTGTGTGTGTGTGTGTGTGTGTGTGTGTCTCCGTAATGTATTCCTGCCTGTGGCTGGGCTGGTCACATGGGGGAGAGCAGCCTGTTTAAAACAGCCTCAGCTCGCTCACTCAGAGCAGTGCGAGACACAGAGACAGACGCACACGTTCTTGCTCACTCTCTCGCTCTCTCTCTCTCTCCCCTTCTTTCTCTCTTTCACGCACACACGCATGCACACACACACACATGCGTGCAGACGGCAACTTTCCTCTATCGGACTGACACAACACACACGCCGGGATAAGACACACTTCCCTTGCGACAGTGGAGAAGAGGATAAGGAGTGACAGATCAGGAAGAAAAAAAAAGAAATACAGAAAAAGAAGAGGTTCCCAGTGAGTAGCCAATTGATTTACAAAATATATATATATATTTTTCTTATTTCGATTTCTGGACTTTGCTCTCCTTCAGCGCTGTCTGACCGGGACCTGACAGGCACTGAGAGAGGGAGCGAGAGTTTGATGGAAGGGACTGTGAGAGAGGGTGGGGGGAGGAAAGGTGACAGAAGAGAGCGGAGATGTGGTGCTAGTGCAATATCGGGGATACCTCTCCATCAATCTGTCTGTGAGATCTAATGCTGTTAATTAGCAGTGTGCGCTTGGAATGAGAGGAATGCCATTGCGCAGAGGTAGTGGGGTTTGCTTCGGACTCTTGTGCTTTCCTGGTTGTGTGTGTGTGTGTGTGTGTGTGTGTGTGTGTGTGTGTGTGTGTGTGTGTGTGTGTGTGTGTGTGTGTGTGTGTGCGTCTGCGTGTGCGTGTCCTCTCTGTCTTTTTGTGTTTTGTATGCCGGTTGCATTGTGGTGGTCAGCTGTACTGATGTTGAGCAGATTCCCTTTTGAGGCGCACGCTGCTCTGGCTGTGATTAATAGAAACTCATTGATATGCAGATGGAAGGGGATTGAACACAGCACTCTGTTCCAGTGATATGAGTGATGTGGACAGTCAGGTTGCCTCTCCTCCTCCTCCTCCTCCTCCTCCCTTCTGTCCAACTGTCTGTCCCAGTCTGTCCTATACTGAATTGCTGTCTCTGGCTCTTTCATCCTCCCTTCTCACTTCCTTCGCCGCTCCTTCTTGTTGCCGCCACTGATCTCGGTCTCTCGCATGCTCTCCCACTTCTCGCTGTCCTTTCCTGTTCTCCTGTCTTTTCGTAAACTTTTCTCCGTGTCCGCAGCCCCCCCCTCCACTCCTCTTAATGTCTCCCCCCCTCTATTTCTCTACGTCTCCTGAGCTCCAAATGTCCCCCCCCCCCCACACGCTGGTACATGCTGGTATCCATAGTAGATTCCTCAGTTGCATAGAAAGAGAGAGAGGATCGCAGAGTTGTAAGGAGGGGAGGGAGAGGGAGAAGAAAGAGAGAGGAATGAAGGAGAAAGTGGGAGGAGGGGAGGGTGGGTGGGTGGGGGGGGGGCATTGAAAAGGCTGACACTGGCTTGGACAATTAGCCCGGGGAGTCCGTCCTGGGGTGCTATTCTGAGAGGGGCTTTGGCCCCTGGGCCCTGCGCGCTGGGTCACGGGATGCCTTGACCCCTCCAGTCGACAGCTAGGCATGGGAGCCATTATCATGGCCTGATTGATTAGCACTGAGCGGAAATCCCTTTTCTCTTCACTCCTTGGGAGAAAAAGACGGGAGCTTTTTGTCCTTTTGCTGCTGCTGGTTTAGTATCTGCCTGCCTGAATGTAGAAAGATCTGGCTCTTTTTTTTTTATTATTTTTTTTTTTTTTTTACTGTTTGTCAGTTATGGAGGTCTGGTCTCTATATATCTTCTCTCTCTTGTCTTGTCTTTCTCTCACGTTTCTTCCTCTAGAAAGTGTGTGTGTGTGTGTGTGTGTTTGTGTGTGTGTGTGTGTGTGTGTGTTGTAGTTGGTAGTATATTTATTGAATCACAAGACAGCCAAGTTGCTCTCTGAGAAAGATGCTGCAGAGATTTTGTTGGGGGACTTCCCGATATTCCCGACATCTGAGCTGATTATGTTCTTTTTTGTTTGTTGCATTAGTTCTTTCGCTCTCATCGTTCTCTGAGCTCGTGTGAGTTGTGCACCTGCAGAGATTGTTAGTGATGCATTTGAGAGGCTACCTGGAGGTTGTGGAGGAAAACAAAAGGAGTGATGGCAATGGAGAGAAAACTAGGTGATAAAAAAAAAAAGATGTGAAGGAAAATGTGATTAAAAAAAATTAGTGGTGGGGGAACATATACTGTGGGACAGCTTGGGAAATTGAGCTACTCTCTCCAGTCTGTGTGTTTCCCTTTCTCATTTCTCTGTTTTGAATCTCCTGGTCCCATCTCTCGCTAACTCTTGCTACTAAGGCTCTCCCTCAACACCACCCCCCCACCCTCTACCCTTCCCTCCTCAGACTGGGAGTTTAGCGGGGTGTTTAGCCCAGCTCTCGGCTGATCAAAGCAGTGTGTGTCAGACTGGGCTTAGCCCAGGCACTCCTAATGGAGCACCGTTTTCATGCCTAGTTGGTGGTGGAGCGGGAGGGAGAGATGGGAGGTTTTGAGGGCGGGGGGGGGGGAATGAAGGTGGGGTGTGCAAATAGAAAGACTTGCAGAAAGAGTTCAAGCGAGGGAAAGACAGCTAGACAGACAGACAGGCAGACACACGGAAAACGGGAGGTACAAATTAGAAAGGACAGGCAAGCAGATTAGGGCAGACAAATAATGAAAAAAAAAAAAAAAGAAGGGGCAGACAGACAAGCGGGAGCAAAGACACTTGCTGTCAAAAGCATACAGAGAGACACCAAGCCCGAGACAGGCATAGAGAGAGAGAGAGAGAGAGAGAGGAAGACAGACAGACAGAGGCGGGCAGTAAATGTCTTTCTGCAGCCCTTTTCTAGTGGAGAGACCTTTAGGCCGGCACAGGATAGCTCCCACACATGGTTTGGTTTTAGGTTGGAAGCAACACCAGACTGGAAGAGGCCTGTGTGTGTGTGTGTGTGTGTGTGTGGGAGAGAGAGAGAGAGAGAGAGAGAGAGAGATAACGGGGTGAAAAAAGAGAGACTTGTGTGACTGTGAGTGCATGGGAAGCATCTGTGTGCCCGTCTGTGTGCTCCTATATGCCAAGTATCAGACAGACATGCATGCTTGTAAACTGTAATATTGATTTTTTTTTTTAACAGACTATAAAAAAGCTGTCTAGACTTCTTGGGCATAACCCCCGAAATTCAAAGTTTTATGTCTTCATATTTAAACATTTTTGGAAAAGGAAAGAAATGTCATTTCTCAGTAGAGTAGTGGGGGGGGGGGAGAGACTGGTACTTACATCTTATTAAGGGGCCTGAGTGATGTCTGAGAACAAGATACTGGTGACAGTTTAAAGTGATTCGCGAGGAACCAAGAGGTGCATATTGATTAAGAAGTGATGTCCGGGTTGATTAACTGTCACTTAAAGACTTCTTCTAGAAAAGTACGCGGGTTTCCGTTTCAGCCGAAACTGTGCTGTAGATACTTCTGAACTTTTCGTCTTGTCTCCTCCTGTTTCTTTCTTTACCTTTCTTTTCTTTCACACTTTCCATTCCTTTACTGATTTCTCTGTCTCCTCTCCTTCTTCTCTCATCACCCTTCCGACTCCCAAACCCCCTCCCACCCCGCGCCGAGTGACCCTCTTTATCCCCCATTATATCTTCTCCAATCCATTTACTTCTCCTTTTCTATCCCTCGCTCCTTCACCCTCCTCCTCTTTCGCTCACTCCCCACCCGTAATCCATCTTACCTTCTCTACCGCTCCCTTTTTTTCTCTCTCTCTCTCTCTCTCTCTCTCTCTCTCTGTCCCTGCCTCTCTTCTCCCATCCCCACCTCGCAATGCTGTTGTTTATGCTTCAGACAGAAGAAAGGTAAGATAAAACTAGGATAATATTTCCCCTGACATACTTACTGCCTGGGTAAACATCCTCGGACAGATGTCCGAACGTGGGCCTGATCAGAGGATAGCAGGGGGGGGGGGGGCATCTCCCTGCTGTAACGTACACAAAGGCTACAAATTGGAAGCCGGTGTGGAGAGAGGTAGGGAGGTACGGAGGTAGAGAGTCAAAGACTTTTTTTTGTCATGAAAATGAAACGGGGAGGGTTGGGTTCTGAAGCAAAGAGCCGTGTAGGAAACCTTCAGCTGAAGTTCGCAGGCTACTTACTTTTAGCTTGGCACTGACCGTCGCTGTCACTTATTGGAATGACAGACATCACTTTCCCTAATTAACAATAGAAGCTTTTGGCTGTTGGCTCTCTGCAAGCAGGTGTGTGAACTCTGATGTTAGTGAAAGAAGCGCCGCTCTGGACGGCGTGCTTATTGACCGACACGATTTATGCTTTAGCAATTTAACCGCCCTGAATCGGGATCTCCAGCAAGTAGCTCTGTAATGCAAGTTGTGAAAAACGTAAGTCGGCTAAACCTGTTCTCGCTGTGCCGGACGTGTTTTAATCAACACTTCACATCTTATGCTGCTCATCCAATTTCCAGGTTGGAATCGACAGTTTAATGTGGCTGCCACTAAAAACTGTTATGTCTTTGACTTCTCAGCCAACAAACGTTTTACATCATTATTACTGTTTACATGCTACTTGTAAATGTAAAAGATTAGATTAGATTCAACTCCTTTTGTCATTGTGCAGAGACAGCGAAATGCAGTAAGGAAGGGAAGAAGTAAAGAGGTCGTTTTGGTTGAGCGTATTTGTGTGCACATGCACGCATCCGAGACATATTACATGCCTCTGTGAAACAAATGCGAGATCTTTGTACGCAAAAAGCCTCCAAACAACGAATGAGGAATGAGAAAGCTCTCTCTCTCTCTCTCTCTCTCTCTCTCTCTCTCTCTCTCTCTCTCTGTCTCTCTCTTGCTAGTTAGAAATGCCACTTGCTGTGTGCTTTTATCTGAATGCACCTAAGGGTGTGAAAAACATGACAAGATTTTGTTGAGACTTGGCCCCAATTAAGCAGGCTCGCATGCGTTTCAGAGAGCTGCATTTTACAACGGTTTCCTCTCTGCACCCTGAGCTGGAAGATCTGGCTCCGAGGGGGGACTCGGCGTGTAATTATTTCGCTAATACGAAAGAACTTTTGTGCTCTTCGAATTTAAAACACTCTCAAATGCCATAAATCTTTACATAACCCTCTGACTATGCATCAGGACGTTCAATTATGGAAAGTTGTGAAAGCTTTATGAGAAAGTATTGGCTGTCTGTGGTTGTGAGCTTCTCTGCTCGTGTGTTAGTAGATTTTTTTTTTAAACCTGTATGTTTGTGCTCCTTTTGCTGTCTTTTTGTTCTCTGCTCGCGAGATAGTGTCTGTCAGTCTGTCAACGTGTTTGTGTGTGTGTGTTTGTGTGTGTGTGTGTGTGTGTGTGTGTGTGTGTGTGTGTGTGTGTGTGTGTGTGTGTGTATCTGCTTGCCTCTGCTGCATTTCCTTTCTTTGACAGCTCTCCGTTCAGCCCCTGTAGCATTCCTGCAGCCCAGGCAATCGAAGAGTTTGACTCCTTCTTATCAAAGTAAACGAGGGATGAAAGGAGGGGAATGGATAGACCCTTTTATGAATATGCATCATTCACCATCACCCCCCCCCCCCCCCCCCCCCAGACTGCAACTAGACCCAACTCAACTGCTCTACACTTATGCATGTGCACACCCAAACAAGCACACACAAAAGCTGCCTCCTCCAGTAGGGGGCGAAATGCCTAAGTATATGTCTATTGCAATAGTGTGTGTGTGTGTGTGTGTGGTGTGTGTGTGTGTGTTTCCCCCCCCACAGTCATTGACCATCTGAGGGACATTTGCATTCCGCCACCTCACAGCAGTAGCATACTTTACTCTAATTTAATATATGCTAGAGACGCACAGACTTATTTTTGCATTCTGACACACAAAGTGCTCGCATTCAACATATAAAAAAAAATTATCTCCTTCGACACACACACACACACACACACACACACACACACACACACACACACATACACATACTCACACTCACTTTATGTTTAAGTGCATCTTGAGGATCTGCAGAGCTTAATATGCCTCCAGGCTACAGTACGATATAGTACAGTATATATGCAGTACATAATGCATACATAATGTAGATGTGTCATCCATTCCTGCCTTCATCTGTCTTGGCTAGTATGAGTCTGTTTCCTGCTCAGTATTAGAGACTAACTCGCTTGCGAGACTCATTGCTTGAATGGGGGAAAAACCTATTTTTGACTGGGAAACATTCAGACTTTTCTATGTCGCCACCCTAGTTGTAGCGGTTTGTTGACAATTGATACAAACGGTGTATAGCACCTTTTTCATTGGCTGAGTCAAATGAATCGGTGTTAATAACGGATCGTATTTTTATGTAACAGCCAGTTGTTTGGATTTTCACCCATGTTTCCACGGGTCTGTTAGGACTTCTCTAGTCGCCAAGTAGCAGTTATCGTATCGTGGTCAGAAATAGCCAATATCTCAGACTTTTCCCCGCTCAGCTGCTCATCTGTATGAAAGGACGTGAATGTGGCATTAGCCTTTACTGAAATCAAGTATTCCCGCCATCGCCTGCTCCTTTGAAGAAATGCATGGCTGCACAGTATGACTGCCAAGATGAGACGTTTATAGTTTGATCTATACATTAAAAATGTAATATCAGCGGATTGATACGCCTTGATCCTTTTTGAGTTTTTTTTCTTTTTTTAAACAATGCACAGCTTTTGTTAAAACGGCGAAGGCTCTTCTTAGGTAATTTCTCAATCAATCAGTGTTTTTCTTGTATTTTTAAGTTATGTCGGTGGCAATCTTTGTCTGTTCATCCATGGCATCTACTGCTGGCCATGCTGCAGTTCTTCTATTTTTCTTTTTCGAAGCAGAGAAGAATTCCATCACTGCCAGTTGTTTTTCCATGGGCAACACAAAGCGAAGGGAAAGGGGTGTTATGAAATGTGACGTCCTCAATGCTAAATTACCCGTCCAAATGTGCATGCTGTGAAATGCTGCCTGTTTTCTGCATCCTAATACCATTGTGTCAAATGAGGCGAGTGAAGAGATGCGTGACTGTCGGGGAGAATTACAGGACAAACTTACAGAGAAAATATGGCGACGTAAGAAGTGAGACAAGAAGAGGTTAGCAGACAAGACTGGTCATTCTTGAGACACAGCGGTCAGGAGAAGCGACAGGGAAAGTTGAGTCTAACAACAGGCAAGAATGCTTTCACCTGAGGCAGAGTAGACTACAGCAAGCACATGTGTGACTTGTTGAGGGGAGAATTCAAAGAGACAGGGGGACTTGAAAGACGACTTGAGAGGTTAGGAGGAGGCTAACAACAAAAGTGATTGTGGTCAGAGAGGAGCAAGGAATAAAGAAGAACGCAGGAGATTCAATTATGGAGCTGAAGACAGTTTTACTGAAAGATACCATCGGGCATGATTGGGACTAGAAAGAAGGTGGCAGAATAGAGGAGGCAGTGAGAGGGGTGGATAGTTGTATGGTCAAATATTGGGAGAGGAAGACGAGGAGTGATGGGAGGAGGTGAGGGGAGGAAATTAGAGGTTAGGAAAGACTTTAGGCAGACACAACTGTGAGCAGCGTATAGTACGAGAAGACCCGGAGGAAAGGATAAGCACAGAACAAGGTTGCCGAGCACCACTATGGCCACTTGTGTGATTGAGGTCAGCGAAGAAGACGGGGTGCAAAATGAAAAGGGACATGTTGGACAGGTTTGGAGTCAAGGAGATGCTTGGAGATGTGACAATGGTCGATGAACAGAATCAGACGGGAGGAGAGGTTGGAAATCAAATGAAGTGAGGAGAGACAAGAAATCAGTAGGACACAAGCATCACCGTTTGAGTAATACCCCAAATTAAATTGGATTTGGCGTTTTCAAATGGTGAAATAGCTGGTTTTCAGCAAGCAACGTTATGCGGCAGATTTGCAAATTACACATCATCTTCTCGGGACACAAGTGTGTGAAAGGCAGTTGCTGTTAGAATTTGGAACATACTTTTACCAAAATAACCTGAAAACATTAGTAAATTGGATTTAGTTTTTGCCCTGACAGCTACTGCTTTTCAGTTGCTGTATATGATATTCAGGTCTGCTCTCATAGTACATCAGCAGTGGGATGCTGAAACACAGCCATCCTCATTTATTTTCATGTTTACTTTTTTTTTTTTTTTTTACTCAAATTGAGACCCGACGTCCGCATCCCCTGTGTGTAGAAAATGTTCTGGGATCGAGCCACGCTATTAATAATGCAATGCGTTAAAAAATGAATGAATATTTCATCAATTGGAAAATCATAGTTAGGGCTCCAACATGAATGACATGCAGATATCTCTATCCTTTTTCGGCGGGGGTGATTTCAGATCTATTTATTTATCTCAGCTATGAAATATATATAGATATGCCGCTGGCACTGTTGGCTGTAGGTGTGTCACTTCCTGTGCAGCTTTATGTCCATCCAATGTTTTTGTCCAATGATGTTTTTGTGTGCGAAGCTGTTGTCCGTACATGTGCGTTACTGCTTATGTCCATCTCTTTCCATCTCCGTCCATATATTTGCTTTTTGATGTGTATATGCTTTGCCTTTATGCACTAGTGTGTGTTTGAGAGTGAGTGCCTCTCTCAGAGCCGGGGGCTTTTAATCTATTAAAGCCTGATCCTTAAACACTAATCAATGCACCCTTTTATATTTCCATTACAGTGCAGAGGGAAATGGATAAATAAAGCATGACAGGGGAGCTCAGTAGTGGCTGCATAACGGTGGAAACTCCCAATGGTTGTTCAAATGCACAGGAAGTGGCTTGACTTTATTGGTCTCAAAAAACAGGTTGCAGTCCTGTTGTGGTAAAAAAATTTCATTCAAATTCATTTGATACTAGATATAAGAAAAATTCATTTGAATTACTAGACAGTGGTGTTGTGGTTGGCAATGTCGCCTCACTGCAAGAAGGTTCTGGGTGCTCCGGGTTCCTCCCACAGTCCAAAGACATGCAGGTTAGGTCAGTTGGCCGTAGGTGTGAATTTGTGTGTGTGTGTGTGTGTGTGTGTGTGTGTGAATGGTTGTCTGTCAGCCATGTGATTAGTCTCGCATTGCTAGACAATGGAGTATGGTCTGGCTACACAGACTATCTGTTCTGGGATAAGGGAAACATCGCTCTGGTTTGTTTTAGGGCTGGGCGATATGGCCTAAAAATAAAATCTCCGATTTAATTTTTTTTTAATTCGAATTCCGATTTTTTTCCGATTTTCCCCCCTACTTATTAAGGAAAGCAATAAGTACAAACGGCAGACAACTTACCGTCTTCTCCACGGTGTATATGGGTACCATGTCTTTGGCTATGTGCAAAGCGACCGCTTCGGTGATTGTTCTCCACCGTGCCCCTCTCCTGCCATACGCGGTGCCTTGTGCAAAGGATTTGGCTACAGTTAGCTGTTTTTTAGCTAAGGTTTGTTGGTCGCTGCGGTTTTGTTCGTCTCGGAGAGACTGGCGTTTTTCATATTCGGCTGGATGTCTCTGTTTGTGGTGCTGCTGCCTTTGACTGCGATGGGCTTTAGGCAAATGTTGCAGTGTGGAGTCTCTTGCTCCACGTCTGTTGCAGCAAACCCATACCAGTTCCAAACAACAGATGATTTTATTCCTTTCTTGGGAACAAACTTCCCACTCTCACCGGTAGCCATGTTGTCACTTTCTGTTTCGTGTGAAACTAACGCTACGGAAGCTCCGGAGAGCCAAAAATACGCCATTACACAAAAACTCGATTTACTTATTTTTTAAATCGCCTGCAACAAAAAATTTGAATTAAATCATTTCATCGATTTTTCGCCCAGGCCTAGTTTGTTTGTATTTCTTCAAAGCAATCATGACCGTCGTTGGCGCTGAGGCCCAATACCGGACATAGCAAGACGGGAGGTACGCGGCAGATGTTGGGCTTCATCCCAGCAATGTACATCCGTTGAGCCGACTACCCTGTGATTGACTGGCAACCCATCCAGTCTTGTCCTAGTCTATATCCACGACCTTCCACTTCCGGGATCGCTCCGTTGCCGACGGAAATTCCACCATATGTCCTTCTTTTCGGCCGGATGTCCGTTACCTTCAACTTTCTTTGTGTTTGAATTTTAAACTCTGGTCGATTTATGAGGACTATGTTTAACCTAGAGCTGGGCAATATATTGATATTATATCGATATCGTGATAGGAAACTAGATATCATCTTAGATTTTGGATATTGTAATATCGTAATATGGCATAATTGTTGTCTTTTCCAGGTTTTAAAGGCTGCATTACAGTAAAGTGATGTCATTTTCTGAACTTACCAGACTGTTGCAACTGTTCTATTATTTGTCTTTACCCACTTAGTCATTATATCCACATTACTGGTGATTATTTATCAAAAAATCTCATTGTGTAAATGTGAAAGCACCAATAATCACCACTACAATATCATCGCAGTATTGATATCGAGGTATTTGGTCCAAAATATCGTGGTATTTGATTTTCTTCAAATCCCCCAGCCCTAGATTTAACTCCTAAAATCTCTGCAGGGTAAATCCAGACAGCTAGCTAGACTACCAATCTGAGTTTTCTGTTGCACGACTAAAACAGCCTTTGAACGTAGACACGTTCCACCAAAACAAGTTCCTTCCCGAGGCTATTTTGCAGCGCCACGGTGGCTCCGTGCAGTGCTTAAATGCCAATAAACCAGAGCACTTTGGCTTCCATCCCGGGAATGCTCACCCATTGTCATCTGGGATCAGCTCCAGCCCTCCGCGACCCTCTCAAAGAATAAGCGGGAATAGCTGGTGGATGGATGTTATGGTTGTTTTGACTCATCATTTTATCATATTTTGTATTTCCATGAATGCATGTCCCTTGCACCACAGTACTGAAATAGAGAAACATGGTGACAGCACTACAACAAAGTCTGGAGGCGCAAGAAACGAGCAGTCAGATGATCAGACAGGCTTTTAACAAGCCAACAGTTTAGCAAGATTATTTAAAACACTTTGTTTGAAATGTCAATAAAAATCCTTTATTGCACAGGAAAAGAAAGTTCTACATGCATTTTTTTTAGCAATGTCACTGCTCTTAAGTTAAAGATGCCCTTTGTGTTTTTTTTATCAGAAAGCTCATAGAATGCAGCCAAAGCGCTGTATAAAATGTGGTCTCAACAACTGGGACCATCTCATCTGTGTTTCTGCAATTAAAGGATGATGAATGCGTGTACTTGACACCTCTTCTCATTTAGACAGATAATTGCCTGTGATTGCACGAGAATCTGTGTGTTTTTTGTGCAGCATGTTCTATTAGCAGCCCCGCGTCATTGTCCTCCCACCCTTCTTTCTTCTTTAAATGCAGTGCTCCTTGCTCGCAGCGTTGCATCACGTATTCCCTTTAGACCGTGTTTAACTGCCGATCTATGCACTGTAGCATTCAAGTGTCAGAAGTGAACACTTTCAAGCTATGCAGCCTACAATATGCGCTCCTGTTTTAGGGATGATTTACAGCAAATGACCGCAGTGCAACATGAAGCCACAGTTGCCCCCCACCCCCACCCCCCCCTCCCCTATCGCCCCTCCCCTCACCCATTTAAACCCACTAAACTGCTTTTAAACTGACAGTATTTGACTCTTCTCAGAGCACATTTTATTAGCTATGTCTGCTTGTGTAAATGTCCCTCAACCCCAATTAATTTAGTGTACTTAAGTGGCAGATTTGCATTAGACTGTGCTAGCCTTTGGAGTATACTTTATTACTGTTGTCTGGGTAACCGGCACCAAATCCCCCCCCTCCGCTACCCCACCCATCCCCTCAGTTCCAACATGCATACGCACCCATTTATTTCAACACAGTACTTTCTTCGCTGGAGTGTTCGTGTGTGTTTTTCCGCTCCGCTGTGGCAGTTTATTAGCGATGTCTCCTTTGATAGTTAGTGTGCACGCTTGATTATGGCTGAAAGGGAGTGGGCCGGGCGCTGGGCTGGAGGAAGTCTGCCTAATGATATTAACAACATCCTTTATTGGGTAGCTACTGCAGGGAGAGGGAGAGGGATAGAAGTAAATAGAAGGGAGGGAGGGGGAATAGAGTAAAAGAGTTAGAACAAAAAAGGGAAATGGGGGAAGAGGAAATTTTGGGTAAATCAAAGAGACAGTGTGTGGAAAGCAGGGGTGGGGGGGGGTGGGGGTTAACTTGTCTGGGGATTTAGCCAGAAGAAAAATAAGGAGAAAGGTCGACAGACAGGGGGACCGAGAGAAAAACAGAACAGAATTATGGAGGGAGGGATAATCTCTACACAAGTGTCCCTGACCCAATACTATGATGGTAGATATTCTCACCCCATCTTCTTATATTTTGCAGAAGTGTTAGTCCCTGTGTGCCCTTCTAATAGAAACTTTGCAGTGGTATCACAAATCGCCTAGCAACCCTGTCTGGCTCCATCATGGAGGTCCACTGGGGGATTAGCTGTGTGTGCATAATGGCGTGTGCATCTAACAGCTGGCCAGGACAAACAGAGATACCTGGGAAAAGGATTGGTATGGTGCTGATTCGAGTCAAGTTTAGTCTTATTTTGTTTTATTAAGTAGCAGGGATTGTCTGGAGAGGAAGACAATATTTCTGTGACTAACAAGCTCATATAAACAACTGAAGAAAAGCAGTAGAAATTGAAAGCTATGATTTTAACTGGTGAGGCCAGACAGTCATGGCAGATTAAACTTGACAACTGAATCCGAAAAGAGAAGCAACTATAGGCTAAATGCTGTCAGGGAATATGAGGTTGGTTGTTTTCACTGGTGGTTTTAGCATTAAGGTCTGCAACAAGTCGATCAGAGGAAATCGAGACGTGTATATATATGTGTGTATATCAATGAAACATTTGTGTATTTAAAAAAAAAAAGCTTTAAGCGTATTTAATATCATTTGTGTTGTCTTTGCAGACATCACTTCTGTCAGTTTATTTTTTGTTAATTCTTGTTCCCATATCTGTGTATTTTCTCACAAACACATGCACACATATGCACTAGGCCTGCACGATTAAGCGATCTCGATTCACCCTGTTCCCGATTTAATTTTTAAATTACTTTGATTTAAAAAAAAAAAATAATAAATAAATATATATATATATATATATATATATATATATATATATATATATATATATATATATATATATATATATATATATATTTATTTATTTATTTTAAATTTTTTTTTTTTGGGGGGGGGGGGGGGGCATTTTCGGCCTTTATTTTGATAGGACAGCTGAAGACATGAAAGGCAAGCAGTTAAAGAGTGTGCTAAGAAATCATTCTGTTTTTGATACTGTACTTAAATTGGCAATTGACAAACTCCATTTCTCTAGAGACTGAAGCTGTAGCTGCAGCATGTTGATTGACATGTTTTAATGATGTAAAGACATGTTCAAGGAGTTCAGATAGAGCCTGTATCAGGGCCATATTTAGTTCAATGTGTTATATGTCACTATTTTTGGTATCCTACTGTACGTAAATGGCCAGTATGTACTTTATTTTCTTTATTCATTGAAGCCTCTATGTTTACAGGCTTGTGGTGATGCGCAATGTGCTATAGGTTTGGTACTGCCAATTTGTTTTGTTTTGTCATGGTTCATGTGTGCAACAAACATTACACTTCGTGAGTAAAGAAATCGCGGCAGATAATCGTGATATCAATTCTATTTGTGCAATTCTAATTGTGCAGGCCTAATATGCACATTATTCTTTTACTCCTAATGTATTACAACTTCATACAAAAAGGAGTCAAGCTGAAAGAAGAGGCATCATCTTCTCAGGCTCTGTGGCGTTACTTCCCAACACACATTCACACATGTACACGCTAGATCCACTGCAGAAGCACAACAGACGGGGAGTGAATGGAGGGGGATTATTTACATAACCGGTTTATGTCCCTTTGTGTTGTTGAAAGACATCAACAGACACAAAATAAGATAGAGCTATCTTCTATAAACTGGCGCTTGTATGGTAGAGAGCGTGGAAAATTCACGCACGCACGCACACATACACAGATGTATACAGAGATATGCTTTTTACTGTATGGAAGTTCATTAAAGACAAAACTACTGAATGAGCGCAAAACTGAATTGAGCTATAATTATTCTACTGATCAAGATGTGAGAGTGAGCAGGAACAAATTCACAAGAGTAACATTTTCTCCACATTTGGAGCACTTGAGATTGTTGGATAACATGCCTCAAATAGATACACACATGAGCCTCGGAGAACAAAACATTACTTTAAGGTCAAATGAAATGGATTTTACTCTGCTGTCCCTTTCAGTTTAGATACAAAGGTCTGCAAAACAAGAGTTTACTAGCTTTGAAGATAGTGGGCAAAGGAAGCCTTACTGCTCTCAGATTTAGAGACATTTGTTTTGCATCTTCAACACATCAATTATATTCACAGTTATGTCCTTGGTCAATCTTGGAGGCTTGTTTTGCTTTTACAAATCTGTTTCAAATCTTGATTTACAGACTTTTAAAAAAATATATTTTCAGGGCTCAACGCTAACTTTTCAAAGTGGCATCAGCTTTTGGTTGCCGAAATTGACAGTACGGTTGCCATGTTTTAAACTGCCTATATTTGGAGCAAATCATTTTGTGTGTAACTATACCACACATTTCAATAATGAAACAATGAGAGAATGGCTTGCAATATAATTTCCCATCCCTCTCAAATAGGGGTGCAACGGTTCACAAAAATCACGGTTTGGATCACAGTTCGGAACAGCAGAAAAAAGGGGGGGAATTAAAATGATTATTAAAAATGTAATAACAATAACTTTTTTTAAATATAATTACTTCTCTCACCAGTAAGATGCTGTTAAACGACAAACAAAAACGGATGAGAAAAAGGTATTTTACAGTAACTTTGAATGCACCACGAGGTTTACCAGTTTACCAGTAAACGCAGCCTTTATTCCCGTCTGTGTTGTTTTTCCGACAACAGCAGCGACCAGTGCTAGCGTGTGTCTTTTAGCTCATAGCTTTAGCGGCAGACGGTTGTACGTCCCGCTGTTGGAATCCTCTACAGTGAAATACAGTCACACTTTTACACCGTTTTAGCTGTCAGCATTGTAACCGTGTTTAATCCAGGTACTACTGTAGCTAACGGTAGGCTAACGTTGCCTGCTGCCAAGTGTAACGTGTTATTAGTGTTTACTAGCGTGACACGCAGCGATGTTTCTGTTGCCTCTAACGTCTGTTTCGGAGCATCAGAGAGCAGCTCAGACATTTAAGTGGCAACGAAATGAGGCCATATTAGCACCGGATTTTAACATGCGGCGTTAACGTGAACAGAAAATTGCGTTGCCTGTATAATTTCACGACAAATGTGGAAGTGTGTGGAAGTCAACAACAACAGCTGAAATGTTGAGTTGCGCATGAACGTAGCTAGTGTTTAAACTTTAGGGAGATAACCAAATAAAATATTGACTTTTTTTTTAAATAAGATTTTCCAGTTTTGTAGGTTTTGATTTGTTTTATATTTAAAAAAACACAAATCTTGAGCAGGTGGTTGCCAAAGGTGGCAATCAGAGGCCATGAAACGGTTGCCAATTGAAACAAAAAGACACTTAAAATAAACCAGCATGGATGGGAGAACAATGTGTGTCTTCGTCTTGAACTAACTTCTGTGTTCCACAGTAGTCACTTTCAGAAAGAAATGACAATGGCATGAAACGGTTCCGGTCTGTTTAGGAGAAAACCACGCATGAAACAGCATATGTTACCAGATGCAATCAAAAGACAATGTTCTACCCTGTCTAGCACAGCCACCAACACTCACATAAACACACACCGTACAGAGCTGTCACACATGCACATTCCACCTCACGCACAAACACTCGCACACAGACGGCAAACGGCATGTGTGTCATGAATGTGTGTTGATTGGTAAGCAGCACAATCCTCCACTCCCACTAACACCCAGTGAAAGCTGTCACCTTGAGAAGCCTCGCTCCACACAAAAAAATGTCAGGGCTGGCAATTTCCTCTGTTTACCTTGGCGAGGTGCCTAAGGTCCCATACCCCTCCCAGATGTGTGTGAGTGTGGGATTGTGTGCAGGCATGTTTATTTGTCTGTTTGCGGGAATGTTGGTTTCTGTACG
Organism: Gymnocephalus cernua; assembly: GCA_023631565.1. Lineage (NCBI taxonomy): Eukaryota > Metazoa > Chordata > Actinopteri > Perciformes > Percidae > Gymnocephalus > Gymnocephalus cernua. The sequence goes on along the minus strand of CM042442.1, from coordinate 14,016,044 downwards.
AGTGTGTCTCGGCTATGTGGCATTTCTCTTTGTGTGTGTGTGTGTGTGTGTGTGTGTGTGTGTGTGTGAGACACAGAAAACTAGACAAAGATGGATAAATAAACTTCTCTTCTCTTGCACTGTGTCTATCTGTAAGCAGTGTCAGCATCTCTCTGCACCTGTGGCAAAGGAGACATATCACACCCAGACACACACACACACAGTCACACAGTCACACGAGACACTCAGCACACAAGCAAAGAGAGCAAAGAGAAATGCATGCACAGGCGCAAACTAAATGCAGCGACAACATTTTAAAAAATCCACACATCCTCAGTTTGCAATAATCAGTGTAAGCACATACACCTTGTCACATATGGGTGACGTTGACAAGTGCATACACACTCCATACATACACACACACACACACACACACACACACACACTGTATACCCAAGGGTATAAGGACGTGCACACATTGTGCAGACAACCACTAGTCTGTCAGAGTTAAGGTATCATTTGTCTTTTCCCACGATCTTCCCCCAAGTAGAACGTGAATGCCCTCCATTTCTGTGTGTGTGTGTGTGCGTGTGTGCGTGCGTGTGTGATAACAAACCTATAATTGACTTGAAATAGTCCCTTATCGGGAAGGATTAAATAGAGGAATACCCTCACACACTTTAAATGACTTCAGCTTCTGTGTGTGTGTGTGTGTGTGTGTGTGTGTGTGTGTGTGTGTGTGTGTGTGTGTGTCTGTGCGTGTGTCTGTGCGTGTGTATATATGTCTATCGTTTTCTTTAATTGCATCGACCATATGTTTGGTACTGTGCATTTGTGTGCTGCCGCTTGTACAGTATGCGTGTGTGTCTGTTCAATGTGAAAGTCTATACGTATGTAGTGTTTTGTGTAAGTCCTTGAACCTGATTTGTACATGTGTGATAGGAGCCTTTTATTTACCTTTTGTTTTTTTTAAATTCTTAAATCAAATAACTGCTTCAACATTAGAACCTTGGAATGCGTTTACATTCATAGCGTCCAACTAAAATCACCGTAAAGGTCGTCTTGGACATCGCTGTCCTCCAGCAAACCAACTTTGTCAACATGGAAACAACCCTGGCAAAACCAAAACTGGACAGAGCATGTAAACTGGCTGCCTGAAGCGCCACAGTTCTTCGGCCAACAAATTGATGCCTGGTGGATAAAAACCCTCTACCAAACAGCAGCTGAACACACCATCTGTTTCTCTGCGATCCCACTCATAAGGGAAGCGTATTTTAATTTATTTTTATTCCCCATGTCATTTCATGGCCAATGCTATCATCCTACTATTTTCTGCCATCTTGTTCCCGTTGTCATTTCATTTCTGTTACTGGGTGCAGTTTTATCGGAGCTTAGCATCTTGATGTTGCTGCTTATTTTGAGGCGAGACTTTTTTTTTTTTTTTTTTAATAAAACCCCTTGTGCTTTTTTGTTGCTCCTTTACAGATCATTGATTGCATCTCCTCTGCTTTTTTTCAGCTTTTTATCCTTTTTTTTTTTTCAGTCAGTCAAATCAGCCTTTATTGATATTTAGCGTTTTGGGAAAAATGCAACACAAAGTGCGTGTCAAACAGTCAAACCTTAATTGTAACCATATTTTCATAAACTTCACGTCATAAAAAAAACAACAACTGCCAAATCATGCCCAACAACCTCTAGATGATTTCTGCCACTGCTGCGTTCATTATGTTTTTCTGGAGAAGCCACATTGGAAAACCATTGGACCCATCAGCAGAGAGCCCAGAGGCGGCAGTCGTGCAAGCCTTCTGCCATCTCTCCCTCCCAGATGCAACCTTTACATGCTCCATCTGTGGCTCTGGTCTATGATCGCTCCCAACAGCCACCTGCAGTGGGGCCATCGCTGCCAGCCGCAACCACAATTAGTCTCACCCACCCCGATTTAAGTAACATAATCTTTGTCTGTCAACGACACACCCCTGTGTGTGTGTGTGTGTATATGTCAAAGAATTCAGCATGCTTTCTTTGTTTTTAGCGGCAACTAGGGCTGTACAATATATCATTTTGTATGTTGTTTATTTTTATCGTCATTGCGGTATCAACTTGCGCAACATACACATCGCAACCGGTTGCAACATATCGCGATAGACACTCCGAGATATTTTTTGTGTTAGTTGAAAGCAGCAGAAAGGCAGAACTGAGAACACTATATCACTTCGTACAGCCCTAGCTGTTTTCGGCCTTTATTTTGATAGGACAGCTGAAGACATGAAAGGCAAGCGGTTAAAGAGTGTGCTAAGAAATCATTCTGTTTTTTGATACTGTACTTAAATTGGCAATCGACAAACTCCATTTCTCTAGAGACTGAAGCTGTAGCTGCAGCATGTTGATTGACATGTTTTAATGATGTAAAGACATGTTCAAGGAGTTCAGATAGAGCCTGTATCAGGGCCATATTTAGTTCAATGTGTTATATGTCACTATTTTGGTAGCCTACTGTACGTAAATGGCCAGTATGTACTTTATTTTCTTCATTCATTGAAGCCTCTATGTTTACAGGCTTGTGGTGATGCGCAATGTGCTACAGGTGCCAAAACAAATCTGTTTGGTACTGCCAATTTGTTTTGTTTAGCCATGGTTCATGTGTGCAACAAACATTACACTTTGTGAGGAAAAGAATCGTGGCAGAGAATCGTGATATCAATTCTAAGCTAAAAAATCATGGTTCATATTTTTCATCGAATTGTGCAGGCCTACGTGCGACACTGTTTGCACAAGTGCTTTTGTAAATGTCTGAGCGTAGATTCTGTACGTGTTTTTGACAGAGAGCATGTGTACGCTTGGATGTGTGTGCGCACGTGTGAAAAGTGGATTAGATTTCACTGTGAAGGCATGTTGAACAGTCGGTCAATTTCCTGCTGCACGTTCAGTTTTCCCTCCCCATGACAAATTCCTCGATTTCCCCACAACACATTCCTGATACATTATTGGTCATGGACATTATATGGTCCCACATATTCTGTCTCTCTGAGTCTGGGAAGTATTGAATTGCTTGTGCGCTTATGTGGGTAAAAAAAAACAGAACGAGAGAGAGCAATTGAAAGACAGAGCAACATGTAAGCCAACAATGTTTTATCCCCTAGTTAGAGAAGATTTAGTGTCATGTTAATGGAGTTTTCAAGGAAGTCATAATTCTGGCTTGCTTTATTTGAATTTCATGGCTTTCTAATTGTCTGTATTTAGAGCTGGAACCAATTAGTGATGGGAAACAATGCTACAGGACCTCAATTTAGACTCTCTTCTTTTAAGTCTATAAGACCTACTTTGCATAGTTTGGTTTTTGTATTAAGCAGAGTCAGGTTCCCCATGCTACTACTGTTAAAATAAGATAAGGAAAATGTTCCTACAAACAAAATATCAGTTGACACTTTCAGTACATCCTTGCAAGACTGTGGGTCTGAAGGCAGCTTATAAAAACACGTTATGTCATATCCTGTCTCAGTCCATTAAAGCAGATACACGATGCCACATAATGACATTACAATTTTCTTCAGACCTTCCTCCATAAACAATGTGCCAAAATGGGCTTTTAAACCCGAGGGATGTTGTCTGTGAAAAATAAGTGAATGTTTGTAGTGGCAGCGGGGGAACTGACATGGCTTGAGGCGTCCATATTGTTGAGGAAAGTTAAGGAGGTTTAGCTCAAGTGTGAAATCCATATTGAAGCCCTTCGGTTATGCTCGACTTGACGTGTTGCGTGTGTGTGGGTGTGTTTTCGTGTGTGTGTGTGTGTGTGTGTGTGTGTGTGCGCACATGCACGCATCTATTTTCATGCTTCCTTTACGTGTGTGAATATATGACATTGTGCATTGGGAGTGTATCGCACTGGTATTTCCATTTAAGTGTGTGTGTGTGTGTGTGGTATAAATCATGACCCTCCACTACTTAAATCTATTGACTGGTCGCTTAAAACGACCGAAATGTAGAAAAAAAGTCCATATGGTACTTATCATAAGCGGCCATATTTCTCCATTACTAGAAGCAATTTGTTTTAATTGCCTACTTGGAAGTAATATGGCCTCAAACTAGCATATTTTCTTTTCATAAGAACCTAAATGAAATATGAGAATGCCTATTAACTGCCACGATTATGTTATAATAATCAGAAAATTTAGTTGTCAAGACTGGAAAGCCTCTTTAGGATGGTACTTGCACAGCATTGTGTGTGTGTGTGTGTGTGTGTTTGTGTGTGTGTGTGTGTGTGTGTGTGAGCTATGGTTACATGGAGGATTTTTGTATCAGATTATCCCACTTAAACTTTTAGATATAGGGAATGAAGACCTAACTGTCTACTATTAGAGCTGCTCACTCTCTAAGTAATGGCTCCGCGTTTAACTTGATTGTTTACACAGAAAGTTACTTATACATTTTAGAGGGGAAAAAAAAGATCATCAAATCCAGATATACTTTGATGATGCAGATTGGCACATGACTGCACCTCCTCGCATTACAACCGTATTGGCAGTGAAGTGTATCCTCAGGGATGATTCCTTAATAGCACCATGGCCTCAGTGTGCACTCCATCCTGACTGGCTGGAGGGGTGTTAATTAGTTTGAAATAATCCCCAAATCTTCAGTGCTGTAGTTTTAATACCAACGTATATATAACACGGATATGTAACAATTCTGCTGAGTCACAGTTCACGAGTGGCTATTGCTGCGACTCAATTTCTCTGATAAATGGCTGCGAGGGAAGCTTACAGGGGACAATTTAATTGCCTAAGCATGAATTCCAAATCTTCGCATTGGTCGCCGTCGTCATCCCTCCTCTGACGGTAATACTCCATCCCCATTGCCTGTAATGTGTTACGAGCTGAACAATATCAACTGATCCAACATCGCCGGTCACAACACATGACTAAATTAGCTTCACTGTGAGACAAGCCAGTCTTTGATCAGCACGGCTATTTTAAGATAATTTGTGCGACGAGCAATGGCAAAAATAATAGAAAGATGAAAAGCTACCCCAGAAGAAATGGTTGAAAATTGCATTAGGAAAGACCTTTGAAATCAACAGGGAGATAAAAAAGAAAAGAAAAAAAGAAGTGAAATGTTAAGCACATTCTGCTTTCACTTGGTTGACATTGTTCATATTAAATGGCGAACGCACCCAAGTCTCCAGCTATTTCCTTTTGATGTACCGTACACAGTAGCGTTGTTCAACACACACACACACACACACACACACACACACACACACACACACACACACACACACACACACACACACACACACACACACACACACACACACACACACACACACACACACACACACACACACAAACTACCAATAACCTCAGTCAGGGAGGATTATTAATAGTATTGGAATAAAAACACATTTTTCTCTGACAGTGATTCCCACGTTGTGCTCGTGGCTGTGCTTGACTCAGCTCTTCCAATCGTTTTTCACGTGCAGGAGGCTTTTAGCAAAGCTTTATGTTCAAAAGACAGGCATAAGGGATTATCATGGGGCTGTGACACTCCCATTAGGAATACGATTCCTACAATACAGCACGCACATTAACTTAGAAACACACACCCGCTCTGTAGTCCCCGCCTGCAGCAGCAGAGACAGATTGTGCTGACATTGTACCCCAACATGTTTTGGAGCTCGGACTCAAAATCGCTCTTGTAGTATGAACTTCTAAACTGGATTTGGCGTCACGGCAGCTCGAGGTAGAACACCCAACTTGTGGTGATTTAGCGGTCGAGAAAACGGCTATAAGTCTTTCTAATTTTAAATGCAAATGCTAGTACTTAAAGCTTGCTTTCTGCTTGCCTAAATTAACATGGATTGGGGCAGTTGCTGCAATATGTAAAGTTGGTTTTAAATGGATTCATAATGGAATGCACTGTGATATATTTTCATGTTCCTTGACTCCTAGCTAGCCTCTTAATCTCATTAGGCACAAACAAGTCCTACATGTGAGATGCAGGGAACTGTTTTCATTATTTAAGGAGCAGAACACACCTTTCCAGATGTGCCTGCAAACACATCTGGAGTGTGCTTAGGAGGGATACGTTATCAGTGGGTGTGTGAGAGGCTGGCATCAATCATGGCCAATCAAATCAGCTCCTCTAATTGCCTTTAAAAGCAATGCACTCCCTGCCATGAGGCACTGACAGTTTTATTATGAAGAGTACAGACCGTCTTCTTCTAAGAGGAACAGAGGGCGGTCTGGACTGGATATTCTTGTCTTGTTGCAAGGCACAAATATTGAATACCCTAGATATGAATACATTACACTGTAAATACACCACCAAGGGCAGATTGTGTGTCTTTTAAAGTTGAAATGACTCAGTAAATATTGAAAATGTTTGAGTCATCATGTCAGTACCTACAGCTCTAGTCATTTGAAGCCATTAGAACACCATGTTGACATGTATTATTAACGTATGCACACGAATTGAAGAATTACACCATCCCCTGTTGAGAAAAAAGCCCCTCATGTCCTTATTAAACCCCAAAACACAGTGTAACACATAAAAAACAACAAGGCTGTTTTACGTTCCCTTTTTTTCCATCGATGAAAGGCTGACATTTTGGTGATGCTACTGGTTTAGAATGAAATCCTTTTCCATTTCTTTTAATTTCCAAACGGCATCGCAGAGGGAATATTGAATTGCCCAATAAATGATCTGCATTTGGATAAAGGTAAAACATATTTCTCTTGGCCTTCGTTTGGATGGGACGCACTTTCTTAGATTCACACACGCTCGCTCTCTTAACACAGAGGTGCCTCTAAGCAAGGCAGTTAGCCCTTATTGGCCTCAGCGGAGTTCTCTTGTGTCAATGCCTTTAAGCCTGACCCAACAAGTAGACTTTCCCCTGAATGAAATAAAAAAACAAGGTAAAGCGTGTGTTGCATGACTGACCCATTGATGATGATTATTGAGCAGGAAGGGCTTTCATTTCACGGAAGCGGCAGCCTTTTGTGACAAAACCCTTTATACTAAAGTAGCCTTTTGTGGGTGCTTGACTGTTAAGTCTTGAAAAAATAAAATGTTGTCTATATTATACATTTTGATTTGCGAGGGATACACCAATACCACATTTTTTAAGATCAAGTACAAGTACTTACATTTGGGTACTTGCTGATACCGGGTACCGATACGAGTGCTTAATAATCCGTCTGGGGGCCGAGGATGTTTTCAAACTCACAGATGATTTTGGCCTTCTCTGATATTGTTGTCAATTAGAACAAAGTAGTATTTACCAAGTACCACGCCTATTTTCTATTCAAAGCTCAGTGCCTGGGCCTGGACATTTCCCTGTGCTAGTGTCAATAAAATAAATCATGTAATTCCTGATATCAAATTACTGAGTGAAGTTTAGAAAGAATGAAGAACGCAAAGTCCGATGACGTCAGTCACGTGCATATTAAGTAGCCATGTGGATTTACTGATCCAGCGGAGAAGATGGTTTGTTTACGCCAGCAGCTAAGTTCACAAGATTTTGTCCAAATTTGAAGACTTGTGGCAAAATATAGCTAACGGAGAGCTTTCGTTTCAGCCTGTTTCTGAAGAAAAAAAAAATTGCTATTTACAGAGTAGGGCTGTGGTTGTTAAACAGGCTGCTGATGTGCTTTTTCACAAAGCAGCTTTGGAAACACGGGTTCTGTGATGTGGTGACGGCTGGGAATCTCTCGGCTCCAGTACACTGAGAAGACGTCAAGACTTATTAACGACTGACAATGGCTGGTCGTCAAGTGCAATAATGCAACGGGCAAGAGCCTAGTTATTTTTTTACAGCCAAAAATCTCCAAACGGCTGGCATTGCTCCTCTTCCGTCGCCTATACCTGCTTGACGGAGAAGTTATTGTCACGTTGCTATTAGGGATGGGCATGATTAATCGACGATCGCTGATTGATCATTAAGAATTTCGTCGATCACGTTAATTTGTCATCGATTAAACTAATGCAGGTTGCGTTGTGTAGTGTGATTGAAGCAATGAAATGATTTCCAGTGTGGCAGCAGCAATCAAACATTTTACCACCCGGGGGCGCAATAGGCTGCTCAGTTACCTGCAGTTTCCGTTTTGATTCCAAAGTAAACATGAAGAGGTCACGGCGAAGTGTGGCGTGGGACCATTTTGATTTTAAAAAACGACTTAGTTCACTGCAAACACTGCGACGCCGTGTACAAGTACAACACGGCCACGACTCAAATGATGTACCACAAAGTGCATCAGACCCTGGTTAATGTCGGTGGCGGTGGGTCCTGCTCTCAGTCTCAACCTAGCATCAACTCGGCGTTAGCACGGAGGAGCTGCGATGCACAACGAGCAGAGGAAATGCATGTCACATTCCGTCACGACGTACCATCAACAGACTGGTAGAAACTCACTACGAACAACGGAATAATGTTCCCCGGCCCGGGCTGGCCAAGTTAGCGCGGAGGTACCTGTGCATCCCGGCCGGCGGGTGTTTTCGGCGGCTGGACTGACGGTCACCAGGTAGCGGTCGCGTCTGACCCCAGATCATGTCAACATGCTTATTTTTCTCAACAAAAACCAGTAGACTGGTGCAGAAGTTGTATGTGAGTAACTGGTTATTTTGTATTAGGCTTTGTCCGTGCCTTGGATAGTTTTGAGTTACATTTTGACAAAACCTGTCAGATCTAAGTATTATTATGTTTTTTGTTAAGTTATTATTTAACATCATTCTCTTTAGTTATTATTTTGGAACAAACGAGGGTCTCTGTTTAAGAGCGCCGGCTCGCAGCAGCAGGTTCCGCTGCTTCAGAGCACCGCAGCGTATATATCTTCAAGTTTAGCCTAACCTCCAGTTTAACTGCCACAAGTTGTTCTTCTTGTTATTAAAACACGCTGTATTTTTGTATTTTCATTGCGTTTTTAATTTATAAAAAGTTAAATAAATAATGAATTTTAATATAAAAATATTAATGATTAATCGATAATTGATTGTTAATTCTCCCGCCGATCGACGAAGAAAATGTAGTCGAATGCTCATCCCTAGTTGCTATGAGGTGGTATAGGGTGTGGTAGTATCGGAGTAATTTTATGAGTACATGCGCACGGCATAGGACCGATACCCGATACTGGCATCGGTATTGGTGCATCCCTAATTGAGACGACATGCTTCTACTGCTTGTTGCCTTTTAAGTAACCGATATCCAGTACGTTTTGTTCGACTAAAAGGCTGTCTATAGTCCCTTGGCCCTCCCAGTGAAATAAGAATCATGGGCACTCTTTTGTATTTGGTCCTGACAGAAGCAGACAGACATGATTGCCTCAGAGGTGAATGGACTTTGGATGGAGATTACATCTCCTTTTGTCTGCTATAGATTTTAGTGATAAAAGCAAAAGAGGAGAACAATTTCCCTGCCCACAGTCTGAACAAACTGCCCTCTCTGTTGATGCTAGTGTTGCAAAGACTTACACATTTACGGGGACTTTATATGGTAATGGTGCAATCGTTTTTTGGGGTCTTTTTTTTTTTTTTGGACCGACATCATTATACCTGAGAAAGTGAGCAATTTTCTGTCTTCTTGGAGAAAAGCTGCGATAGAGAAGCGTCTCAATTGTGAAAGCACTCTATGTTGTAACACCGTTTTATTATAGTAATTTTTGGCTCTTCTGACTCAGCTTATTGGATTTTTCGCACAGTTCATAGTAGTCACAAGGGCTCTTGGGATTGATTATGAGTTGGTTCAAGAGAAGGATAGTCAAAGACGATATAGGAAATGAAAATGGGCAAATTCAAACTTACAGGCAATGACAGCAATCTTACTATGAAATTGACTACACTAAAAACAACATTATATTGTTAAACATTTATCACCGCTAAATAGACTGTGAGGTTCAGAAAACCTGCTCTACCTGGAGAAAAAAAGACTGACAGACACTCTCCTAAAAGAAAATACTCATCTTTTATCGCTTCTAAAAATAATTTATTTTACACATTCCATTTCCCTATACAAAAGGAAAATCTATTTTAAGGAGGAGGAGGTAAGCAGACATCAACAGTATGGAATGGAGGCAAGACAGGTGAGCAGAGAAGGACAGAGATACAGTCAGGAGAGAGACAGTTGTTTTTTGCAGTAAGAAGCAAATATGAATTGAAATGCAGAGAAAGCCTGTAAGAGGCTTTTTGTGACAAGCCAGGTGGACTTTTTACATTGTATTGATTTATATCTTATAAATGATGCTCATATACTACAGTTAACAAAATGTAATTACTAAAAAGTACATCTTTACTGTAAAAACATAGTAAAAATGTATCTTTCCATGGAAGTGTCTCGAATTTTCACTGAATTTCAAATGGCATGCGTGAATCGTTGCTTATACAAATGGTGTTTGGCAAATCGAGCTTTTAAATTGCATGCATAGAGTGTTACCGGAAGAGAGTGAAACAAATTGAGAGGTTATTGATCAACAGGAACATAACAAGCATGGAAAAGGATTCAGGATTACGATGTAGCTAGGTATGTCTGTGAGATTGTGTGTGCATTTATGCGTATGTTGGTTTGCATTGTGCATGGACTCAGCTTCCATGTTACTAAGATATAGCTAGCTAATTTGTCTATAATATAGGTAGTGATAGTAATAGTTGCTTTCACACGAGTGAATTTGGACCTCAGTTAATCATGGAACTGTACATTAAATGGGATTGGATCCCATTTCATCTACCTGGGATGATTAAATTGATCGCATCATTACATGGACCATTATTGTGATGGCTTGCCTTAGCTCTAAGCAAAGGCAAACAGAAGTCACTTAACTAGGCACATATATCTGTGCAATTTTTCAAACACCTTGTTGTCAGTAGAGCTATGAGGAGAATGTTAATTCTGTAGTCACCCAATTAGTATTTCCCTATGTGCTAACCACTATTTTTCATCTAACTAAAATGGAAGTAGTCTCTGTCTGTCTGTCTGTCTGTCCTTTGTTTTTCTCGACAACCGGTCATCCGATCAACTTCACACTTGGTGGGTGACACCCTGCAAAAGTGCAGTGTCCAGTGCGAGCTCTTGAGCTCTAACAGAGATATTTATTAGTAGTACATGGCTCACTACAATATTAACAGCTACACAGCCAAACAACATGCTTAATACAGCTCTCTCCCCGTCACCAGCTACAGTACGTTCAAGAACAGATGAAGAAAGAGAGAACGGAGAGACCAGATATGTTACATTGTAGCTAACTCAAACATTTCAAGCATCAGCAATGTGACTTTCGGAATGAACACTTTTGTTCCCAGAAATAGCCTGGTGTCAAATAGCTAGCTAATGACGTGTATACTCTAACATTGCTAGGGGTCTATTATGGAACCCACGCAACTTCTAGGCAAGACCCGCCCTTCAATAGCATTCACACGCTACTATTGGCCAGGCATCCATGCTTACGCAAGGTAACGGAACCCGATTTGTTCAGGACCTATCCCCTGGCCAGTCGGCTATCCCAACATTAACTACTCCAGGGCAGTGCCTAACCCCAACAAATCAGGCTGCTTCGTAGGGCTGGACTTGCCTAGAAGTTGTGTGGGATCCATAATAACGTGTCGCAACTATGTCGTGGCGTGTGTATTGCTCTGGACCCAAGGAAGCGGGGTTCAAGTGTGAAGTTGTTTGCAGAGCGGTTCTCGAGAAAGCTCCAAGCAGCAATAATGAAGGCCAAGCAATCGGCCCGTTCTGAACAAGCTCATTTTCAGCGGGCACTGCACTAGTATATTAAACGGTGATGCAGCCTTTTGTGAAATCCTGAATATTTAGATGAAATCCTTTGTGTTCTGTTATATTCACCACTGTGGTTACAGCAGTGATGAAGCTTCCATTTAAATGGATGTTGACCCTCTTCATAAAAGAGGCTCTGGAGCTCTCCAATTAACATATTGGAGCACCAAAATGGCTGCATACATCAATGGGTTTCCATTACAGAGAGATGGATGAATGGGCCAGGGGCAACAGGCTGTGATGGGCTCAAAGTGGATGAGAGTGAGTCAAAATAATAATAAATTAAGAGGCAGACATATACAGTGTATATGAAAGGGACACAAAGAGACATACGAAGAAATGTAAAAATGGAGAAACACTTGAGACAAATATGCAGAGAAACCGAGAGGCATGGGCTGAGATAGAAGAGAAAGACAGATAGAGATATGAGAGGAGTCAGGCCACCAGATGGTCTAATGACTATAGGAAATATTACAGCTGGCAACCGCACACCAACGTTAATGACACAAGTCATTTAAGAGCCCCAAGAAGAGCCACTGTGTGTATGGGTGCACGTCTTGCTGAGGGTGTAAGTGTAGACTGTACTTATGAGGTCATGAAGTCCTCCTAATTATCATATAATTATCAAAAGTCTGGAGACATTTTAACCTTGCATTGTGTGGTGAGAAAGCTGTGGGTTAAGCTTTGGGCAAGGCTACGTGCCCAAGTTCAATTTAGGTTAACGTTGACCTGGGAATTCGTGCCACTGACCAAGAGTACGCCATCTTGACAGTATTGACCTTTGAGGGAACAGAAAGCCAAAGAATACAAAATGGAATAAGATATTTTAGTTTATTACATGGCTTGGTTGAATTCTAATGTAGAATGCGGTCTGTAATTTCTTCATAACAGACCGCTGCTAAGCATAACACACCGTTGCCATGCAAAGCAGAGCGTTGCCATGGACGTAGTTCTGTTCACTCTGGAGGACCGCTATCAATCAATCCGCCGAAAGAAGTCCGGATAATTTATCAGCTGTGGCAAAAAGTGGAGAAACGCCGTCGAGCAACTTCTGTCGTTCAAGTCAAGCAATGACAGCAGATCTGGTGAGCGCATATCGCTACATCTTTATATACGGTCTATGATCGCTACGCAGTAACTTCAGCCGTAGTATAGGAACAACAACGCTAATTAGTTAGCTTACATTGCACGTTTAGGTGTGTCAATATGCAGTGGCTGTGGAAAAAGGAAACGAGATGAATGAGGACATGAAGCCATTTACCTCGTCTCACTTCACTGTCAACAGAAATGTTCAGTTTAATGTGAATACGAGCAGCCGAAAGCCCGCTAGCTCACTACAACGCGTCAGCTAATGTCGTGTCAATTCCTGCAGTGATTAAAACAGCAGCTGGGTCATTTGTCCACCACGGCAGCACCCCATAACATATACAGCTACTACCACAGCCCGTAAGGTGGTGGTGAGTAGTAGATGAAGGGTTGCATTAGCTTAGCAGATACAGAGTTGACGTTGCTATGGACGCAGGATTCCAACCGTAGACGGAACGGACTATTTTCTTTAGCGGAAGAAATACAATCGTATTTAAATCAATAAACTCCTTTTTAAATCAATATTTTGTGTCAAATTATTGATTTATTTGGAAAGTAGCCATGTAATAAGCAGGATAATGTAGAGCGAGGCGGTTGTTATAGCGAATACAACCCCTTCAGGCTGATTCAAGACCTGATCCTGATCACCCTGTCGGGGTTGTATTCGCTATAACAACCGCCTCGCTCTACATTATCCCTTACCTATTATATGTGTTGCACTATCCACTTTTCTTTAACCCTTTTCTGTCATTGGGTTTCACAAAAGAGGATGAAATGCTTGCATGAGCATGAAAAATGGTTTAACAATTAATGATCTGTTAACGAGGGCTGGCGATCGGTCAGAAAAAAAATTGAATTCATAGCACAAGGTACAGTATGTAATGGGTCCGGATTGACTTGCCATTGCCGTTCGGTCCGTATGCGGACCTTGATCTGGACTTTGAGACGCCCTAGACTAGGGCTGCACGATTAACCTTTATCGCATCGATATTGAGGTTTTAACTCCCGCAATAACCTAACCTCAGGAGTCAGAGGTTTTTTCCCCCGCCTCTGACATTTGAGTGACAAACCTATTAGCCAATCAAAATGGTCGAATCTCGCGTTCCTGGCTTGCTGGCCAATTAGAAATGGCAATGGAAAAACAAGGTTGTATGCAGTGCATCGGCTTTCTGTCAGCAGAAAAGCAGCTAACACACGTTTACCTCGAATTGTGCCAGAAAAAGCTTGTAACTGCGCAGAAATGGCCGATTGCACTTCTTCGGTGACGGGAGAGGAAGCGGGGGAGCACTTGGTTAACAAGAAGGGTGGTACTTCAGCTGTTTGGACTTATTTTGGATTCGCAAAGAAAGACGCGGAGCAAAAGAGTGCTAAATGTAAAATATGTCGACGTGCCGTGGCCAGATCCAGAGGAAACACTACCAATCTATACCAGCATCTTAAAAATCACCACCGACAGCAATATGATGCATGCACAAAAAATGTGGATGAAGACGAAGCCACGACTAGCCATGGAAAAAGTAAGCAACCAAGCATTAAAACTGCATTCGCTTCTGTTACGCCATATGAAAAGTCCTCCTTATTCTTTGGTATTTAGGTTCAGGTATTTAATAATCACGAAGCATCAAACAATATCATTACCTCAATAACTATGTATGTAGTTTATTTAACCCTCCGGGTCGTAAAAGTGACAACATATTTTAATCATAATTTTAGGTTTTATGCACTTAAAAGTATTGAACGCAAAAATCGAAAATCGCATCGCAATCGCAATATTTGTCAGAAAAACCGCAATTAGGTTTTTTCTCAAAATCGTGACAATAACTAAACAGCATTTATGCATACTGTAAGCTTCTCTTCATCCTCTCTCAGCCTCTCTTGTCTCTTTCTTGCCTCTCCGTCTTTCCCCGTCCTTCATTCCCTCCCCTGTCTCTCTTATCTCTCTTGCCGTGGGTCTATATGAAATATTCTGACCAGGCTCCTACGGTGAACACATAATTAGAAATCATTGAACCGTGACTACAACATGGGGGCTTTTTATATATCTGTTTGGGTGAGGGGGTGGGGGTTGAAGAGGAGGAGGAGGAGGAGGAGAGGGGTAGGTAGGCTGTAGAACATCTTCATGGTCAGAATACTACACCAGCCTGAAGTGGTGGTGTCCTACAATACATTTAGATTGGATAAGAGGAGAAAGAGAGGGACAGAGAGAGGAGTGGGAGGATGAGGCAGCATGGATAAATGATAGAAGGATTGATAGATGGGGGGGAAAAGGGAGAGGAGGAGGGGAGGCGTCGGCAGTGAGATGGACACAGAGTTATGGCTTGTCTCCATTAGCTGTGTTTTCCACAGCCAGCTACCGATCATTGTTTGGTTTTCATCGTCATTAATAAGCCAGCTTCACCAAACAACACGTGGATTTTAAAACAACAGGACTGGTGAGAATACAGCCACATACTAGCAGGTGGTAACATGAAGACTACAACCATCAAACATAATGCTTTCATTTGTTTGTGTTACACAGTGGAGCCAGTTGTGGCCAGCTCTGGCTTCTTGTGAAATGATAATTCTGCCATTAGCCAGGTGGAGACTGAAATACAACTTTAACAGTAATACGCAATATAAGAAACAAGCAACACATTTTGCAAAGTCACTGCAAAATAGAAGAAAACACTTCTGGATAAGGCGGCACCTACTATTTTCATAATCGATTAATCTGTCTATCCATTAACCTTTGTTTTTTTCTTCAAATAATGCATTTAAATGATAGTAGTAGTTTAGTAATACTTTCTGACTCTACAATAGAGAAATTGATTATATGAAATAAAACAGAATAGCAGCAAATCCACACATTTACGAAGGTCTGAACCAGTGAGCGTGTGGCTTCATAAATGAATTAAATGACAAATCCATTATCAAAATAATTGTTGTTGATACATTTTTTTGTCAATGGACTAATTAGTATTTCAGCACTAACTTGATTGCTGTCATAATATCATTCCATAGTGTAATGTCTACCTTAAAGTAGCTCCATTTGTTTAATTTCCCCATCACGCAGCTGTGTTATGATGTTGGAGGAAGACCTTGATTCCCTTGAGCTTCTACAAAAAGTGACTGTGAGACGTGTACCGGTCACGGTGACAGCGGTGCCGACGCCAGTTAAGTTTGGGAACTAAAACGTCTAGTTAAGATTAGAAAAAAGTTTGTGCTTTTGGTTAGAACACGGCGACTTATTAGACAAGTTGTGATTTGTATAGTCACAGTGTGTACAAATAACGTCACATAAGACACAGCCGTCTTCTAACCGTATATAAACTGGGAACTATATTCTCAGAAAGGTGAAGCAGAGTGATATGCTTGCAGCTCTGCTCTCCAACAGCAGAACTGCAAGCATATCACTCCGCCCAAGTAGCACTGCTTCCCTTTCTGAGAATATAGTTCCCAGTTTGTATACAGTTAGAAGATGGCTGTGTCTCATGTGACGTTGTTATTTGTACACGCTGTGACTATACAAATCACAACATGTAAATAGGAACATGTTGGCGTTATTTTGTCACTTATTCGGAGCAGTAGGCTAGTTGGAGCCAGTTACCTCCAGGATCTGTGCTAGGCTAAGCTAACGGTGACGCACAGAGATGAGAAGGGTATGTATGGACTTGTCTAACTCTCGGGGTTACGGTGAATAAGCTAATGTCCCAATAAGTCGCCGTGTTCCTTTAAGTAGTTCCCCCGGGACCCTAATGCCCGTTTCCTGAGCGAAAGTCTTGTTTCCCCCGTTACTTCTTTCAGGGCATGAACTCCCCTCCCCTGCTTGAAGTGTTTAGTGTTTCGCAGCCTTATATAGCGGCAGTCAATGCAGGGCTTACAGTTACAAGTGGAATACATACAAATTGCACAAGACAGTGCATTACTTTTCGTATCTATTTGTACGAATGGCTCATAAGAACAGCCTGTCTGTTTTCAGTATATTGTGATCATGCGATGACTTAGCTTACTGTGGTCAAGTACAGCAGTATTACGATGCCATAGCAAGACCTATGCCTTACAATGGCCACACAGAGCTGTAATGCGATGTCAATGTGCGTCCTTTACTGCTCTTCGTGATGTGACACACACACACACACACACACACACACACACTATGTCAGGAGAGAGGTGTGTGTGTGTGTGTGTGTGTGTGTGTGTGTGTGTGTACACATTTAATATGTGGCCATGGTGTGACTTTTACCTGACTTTGTCCCCGTATAGCTTTAATATGTTGTCATGGTGTGACTAGCTAGTTATGGTTTATACTGAGGACAGAGGAGCCTGTGGGACAGTTTTCATCACCGCGTGTCCTTGTAACACGCAGACGTTCACACATTGTCACACATGATGCGGCGCACACACACACACACACACACACACACACACACACACACACACACACACACACACACACTCACTCACTCACTCACTCACTCACTCACTCACTCACTCACTCACTCACTCACTCACTCACTCACTCACTCACTCACTCACTCTCACATCCACACATGAGGACATACTGTATATATGCTTTCACACTCTTCTTGTTTGTTCCTCGTCTATCTGCCGCTCTCCTCGTCTCAGTCTCCCTTGCTCTTTTGTCTCTTTGCCTTACTCTCTCTGTGCTCCACACACACACACACACACACACACACACACACACACACACACACACACACACACACACACACACACACACACACACACACACACACACACACACACACACACACACACACACACACACGTGACGCACCCACATGCACCCTGCTTTTTATGAGCCCTCCCTCGGCTATAGCAGGAAATGAATGTCCAGCAGCTAAGGCTGTTAATTAACATTTATGGCTGGAGATGACCATTGAATCGTTAGACTGGCTCTCATAGCCTTCACGTCAAAGCAACAAGGGTATAAAAATCCAATCTCTGTCCCTGACTCTCTGCCAAAGTAATGATGCTGCTTCATGATGTTGATTTGTTTCGTAATAGGGATCTAAACCGCACTGATCCCCTTTGGCGGTACATTATTTGTTCGATTATTTGGTCGCAGCAGTGTGTGCAGGGTGACACCCAGGTTGGCAAAATTCGCAAAAGCTCCAACAAGTTAGTTGTTCAATTTAGCTGAATGTCGTAGTCCGCCCTTGCCAGTGTTTCTTAACAATGGCCACATTCTCTCTTTAAATACAGTACATAATTCATCGATATTGTCATTCATTACAAAACGCTTCAAGTCACCTGCGTTTTGGCATATCTTTGATTCTGTCCTAATCACTCTTTTTCTCTTTTGTGCCTGTCACCGTTTTATTTCTCAGTTTCTCTCAGCCCGTTTTATCCCACAATTGTCTCCTTCGGCTAGCCACTACAGCCCTGCCTGCCTCCTGCTATTGAACCATTGATTACATACTGTACATGGCATGGTGAGAGACAGTGTGTGACTATCCAGGCGTATACTGTGACCTGGACCAAGACTTTGCAATAGGGAGCAAACAAAACAAACGCCTCGATTGATGTTGGTAGACATGGCATTGGCACATTTTACGCGTACGTACGGAAACAGGTAGACACAGAGAAACCTCTACTGGCACACATGTGGTGCAAGAATAAATACTCACAAAGACATGCCTACGCATAAACACGTTTGGTTTCAACAATCATATTGTACAAACCAAACCATTTTGATTACAAAGTTTCCTTGTCACATGCACAGTATACACACACGTGAGCACCAAACCACGCACACAGACATCTGAATCAGTTCTGTTCACAGCCCCAAACACCTGTCTGCCAGTCTCCTAATAGTTCTCTGTCCATGTCTGCTTTCCCCTGACCAAGGGAAACTGCGTGAGCGCCATGTGTGTTGATTTGTCTGTGTGTGTGTGTGTGTGTGTGTGTGCGTGCGTGCGTGCGTGTGTGCGTGTGTTAGCAGTCTGACGAGCACAGATAAGGTGGCAGTTATCTTATCGTGCTGAGCCAACCCTACCCTAAGCCCTCACAAACCTCAGGTGTCACAGCGTGCTGGCTTTTCCCCAAGCATCCCCTCATTTTCATGTCAATTTCACAGCATTTCGCTGTCTCTCAACCCATGCCCTCTCTCCACTCTGTCTCTATCCTTCGATTTGCTCCCTCCCTCCCTCCCTCCCTCCCTCCCTCCTTTGGATAGGCAGTTAAGCCCATTTTAGGCTAGTTTTGCTCCTCTGTTCTCCATTCATCCCTCGCCTTTTCTCCCCCTTGCTCTTTAGATGTTTCTTGGTATTCATGCACTTGGCCGTGCGATCAGTGTCTCCCCATCTTTGGCCAGCTTTGACAATGCGTTTGCTATCCTGCTTATTCCCTCTTTGCCCCCATCTGACTCATTTTCCCCTCCTTTTCTTGCTCTCCTTATCTCCATTTCCCCCCTTGTCGCTACATAGTCCAGAATAGGTGACAATTCACTTTGACTTTGCCAGACCACCTCACTCATTTTCAATGAATGTCCTCCTCTCTTCCACTTTCTAGTCCTTTCTCACCACACTGTCATCCAGTTATTTATTCACAGCTCGGCGGCGATGACAGCCTTTTTATCAACCTGCCTGTCATTTTGGCTATCACTCATGAGTCACTCTTTAGCCTGCCAAGCTGTAGCCCCGAGCCCTTCCTTTCCGCCTTGTAAGACCATCTTAAATCGTATGAGCTCAGTTTTAGGTCACAGGTAGTCTCAAAATGATTCCCTGCCAGTCCTCTGAGGCAGACAGCTGAGAGCTGAACCAATCAATGTCTGTTGGGAGTGGTTCAGATGATGACGACAGTAAGCAGCGCCATATTTAATCCTAGTTTGGTGTTGATTTATGATCTATCAACTGCCAACTTTTAAGAACAAGTTGTAAGGATGAAAATTGCAATGATGCAACAGTAACATATTGTTAAAAAGAAATGGGGTTTCCAACGATCACCACGTTTTCCAAGCTAAACCTGTGGAAAAAAACCAAGCCAGTATCCTAGAATCAGGTATAAAAAGAGGGTTTATGCTGATGTGTTGGCTGTTTTTTTTTTTTTTTTTTGCAAAAGTACCTTCCTCAATATCCTTCGATTTCCTTTTTTTGTGTGTGTTATGGCCAGTTGAATATCGTCACGAAACCGCTGCTTTTCAGGAAATATAAAAAAAGGCTAATTTGAAAACATTGTATTGAGGTATTTTTCTCAGATGAAATCACCTCGTCACTATTGAAATATTTGTAAAACCCCTTAAGGTGACCAATAGTATTTATTTATGAAACAAAATGTCAAAATGTTAAGTTTTCTGCTTGACAGCGACAATATAAAATAGTTCTTCAAATTCACCTGTTCAGTCGTGGTTTTTTAGGCCTTTACTTGTGACAGGACAGCTTAGACATGAAAGGGGAGAGGGGGGGGAACGACATGCAGCAAAGGGCCGCAGGTCGGAATTGAACCCGCAGCCGCTGCATCGAGCGTAGCTGAGCCTCTGTATATGGGCGCACGCTCTACCAGGTGAGCTACCCTTTCTTTACACATTTCTGGCAATCACATCAACATTTTTATGCTCAATCCTCGCCATTAACTTTGATTTCAGACCAAACGATCTACGCCAAATGGCCTCAGTTTCCTACCTTGCTCCTTTTGGCCCTTCCGAGCCCTCCCAGTGCCTCTCCCTCCTCTATCTTCATCTCCCACCAAATATGAGCATCTTTGTCAGCATACCTGTCAGCATACCCTCCCCTCTTTCATCTATTTAATAAAGCCTTTCAATTCATTTCATCTTATATCATGCCTGCCTCTCCTCCCTCTCGCCTTGCATTCCCATCTGATACCAAGTCAGGCAGTTGTTATCAATCTGCCAGAAGGAGAGAACCCTATCTACATTTCTCTCCTTCCCTCCCTCGTTTTTTCCTTTCTCCTTCCTTTGTTTCGCCCCCCCCTTCTCTCCATTCTTTCCTCCCTTCTTAGCAGCTTTGCCTGCATTCACATCTGGCGGTGCAGTGGTGGACGGATGCAGGGATGAGAGGCGTGAGTATCTCCTCAGCATCCCTCCGGGGGTTTCACTCTCCTCTCTTTGTATTTCTCACTGGCTCCAGGGTTCATTATTTTTGCTCTGTTTGCTATTCTGTGTTTGTCTCTCTTAGCGTTTAAGATGAAAGCTTTTTTTTTTGTCTTTATCGTATATGACATATTGCACTTAGTTTTCTCTCCACTTGATTTGCAGGACGAAATAGCTTTGAGACGTGCCACATTGTTGTCACAAAATGCAGCTGATGGAAAAAAAAAACCCTCATCAGTATGTATCAGGCCATTGCAACAACAAAAAAAAGCCCCATACAATCATGGTATATGAGAAAGAATAATTCTCAATACTAGTCTATAATAAGATATATTTAAATGTCAGAAAGAAAAGTCTGTAGTATTTTCTAAACTCATGTTGAGGCATCTGATGTATGCACAGCCTGATCCACGATTCTGACAGAAACGTAATGTCACAGGGTGAAACAAAATATACCATCATTATTTCCCAGTAACAAGAGACAGCAGCTTCCTTGACATTTACATTTTTTTTCCCCCTGACTTTCACAGCATAAGTATAGCTTCCTGATTCCACTTGTGATCTGTCCAAGGCTGACATTAAACCAACTCTTTCAGAGTCAGGGTTGGCATGTGTTAAGTTTTGCTTCACTCAGGCACATTTTTTTTTTCCTCGTGGGGGATCAAATTCTGGCGGCTCACGGTTTAAGGAACCCCACGGTGACATCTTTGATTTGCTCTCGTATTCAAAATATTCAGTTATCGCGCAGAATCAACCACGACGTTCTGTTTTAGGAGCTGACATTGAAATGTCACCTCTTCCTGTCGTATTATTTTCAAATCTTGCCTTTCAGTATTTAGTACGCTATTTGAGTGTCACTCAGTTGGGAACAAAGGTGCATTTTTTTGGGAATTATAAATAATGAGTAACAGCCTACAGTCATTCTTTTCTGTGCTGGTGTGAAACTAAAGGTTGTTCTCATTACACGATTGCCTAGTAAGAAGTTAAAATGTCAATGGTTTTTCCAGCTTAGAACACACTATTCTTGTTCTGGTAGTCTCTTTATTTGTGCAACTAGAAATCATTTCTCTAAAGTGTACATGAAAGCTTGCCTGCATTGTGTGTGTGTGTGTGTGTGTGTTATGTGAGACTGACTGGTGATTGGGTAACAGTCTTGACCAACTGTTGACCCCTCTTCCCCGACCTCTTTGCAGCAAGTCATTTTGGGTAGGATTTTTGAAGCCTCCTGGTTCTGGCTGTGTGAGAAACCAAGTAGTATTTATTTTTTTTTCATTTTCATTTATTGTGTAGTGACAGTGGATATACATGAAATAGACATGAAAGGGGGAGAGAGATGGGCGATGACACGCAGCAAAGGGCAGCAGGTCGGATTCGAACCCGCGCGGCTGCAGGACTCAGGCTACGTGGGGGCGAACGCTCTGACTGGGTGAGCTAGAGGCCGCCCCGCACACACACTGCAACTTTAAGGGATTTATTCACACAAACTTCAAAGACCTATGAATAACAAAACCACTTCAACTTGAGGAGCGTGACCACAGTTAACCACTAAGACAATAGCTCTTTGGAGCTATACATCTTCAAACATGAGGTGCGCACAGCAGAAATTGAGCTACGCTGAACACTGAGATGGCCGACCCCAAAGACACAAAAGGGGAAACATTTACACGTTGGGCCAGAAAATGACACACAATCAGGTGCAGGGGAACATGCAATGCATCACATAGTACCAAAATAAAGAGATAGCATTAACGTTAGCTGTAGAGAGTTTCTCAATTTAATCTGAAATATTACGTTGCTTTAAATTCTTTCAAAACATTCATCTTGCCGAATAGAACGCATTCATTTAGGAATTATGTTTTTGAGATCCCCCCCCCTGTGAATCCTGATGAGTTGGTTCGGACCAATTACCCCGCCTGTAGTATATAGGTAAGTCAATGCCTAAGGTCTCTGTTTTGCTGGAGGGATGCCACGTCTCAGCACACAGGTAACCAAATTAGACAGAAACTAAAGCCGCCGAAAAGATCCCAACAGCCTCCCAATGCACAACGCTTGCTAAAGTCAGTGGGATATGTAAAGCAATGTGTGGTGCTGGGTAACTTGTCTATGACTGCTGTGAACATCTTTTACAGACAAACATAGATGCACAATTAAATGTTTGAAGTGAAATTCCCAACTCGGCCTATGAGGGATATGTAACTATTAGGCTTTCACACATCTCTGTCACACGCTCCCACATTCAACACTAAACAAGGTTATACATAATATGCCATAACATTATTTATACAGTGTGAGTAGGGGAATATTGTAAGATAGGACCTCTAACCCTTACAATCCTCACTTTTTTGCGGCTCCGAATGATCATCACACTACCTGAATTGCCTCTGAATGTTGCCATCGGAGACACGTTCCCAGTGTACAGCATTGCCTATGAATGTCATTCAGCGAAAACTAGGCTAACTTGTTAGATATACTGTCTTATGGACATTTTCGACATGACGGTATTTTGTGATTTCATGTGGCAGATAAAAGTTGACATACAGTCACTTAAAACCTGCAGGGCATGCATGATCGGACCACTATTACTGTCATCACCTCGGATTTTGTCAGATTATCCCCAGCAAATCCACATAAAACGGTATCTTCATCGTTATTTTTAGATCCTAATACTGTATGTCTGTCTGTCCTCCTGAATAATTGCGGATAAGAAAACTATAGGTCATAAAAATGTTGGAGGTAACCAACGAGGTAACCGGAGCCAGGTCAGTCATCGCGCAGGTTGTAACACTGTAAGCAAAGGAAACCTTCAAATGTATGCAAAGCACATGTGGCCATAAACATAGTCAACACATAATATATTCGCTTTGCGGTGCATTTGCTAAGTAGTGTGCACTTTTAAAAGCTGTATAAATGTTGCTTTGCTGGCTGCATACTAACAGATGCACACACAATCGCACATATACACACACGTCCTTACACTCTTTCACCTGTCTATTCATTTCTCCGTTCATGGCAGCCTATAACTGAGAACCCTTCTCATTGGCTACGTTTACATACCAATATTCCAGTATTATTCCAAATTTAATTCAGGTCATGCAAACAGCATATTCCCGGTTGGATATTCCGAATAAGGCTTTTTTCCGAATTTAACATTTTCCGATTAGGACATGTGGGAAATGCTGATATTATTGAAGTTTCAGAGGCATCCTTTTGCGTCTCAATCTGGGTTTTTACCACAGTTTACGGCCAGTTTACGGCTGACGGTCAGCTCTGTGCGTTGCTGTGGTTGTTGTACACAAACCATCTAGCCAACAGTTTGCAGGGCTGCGGTAGGGATGAATGCCTAACACACAAACACACCTACTTTTAAACATTAGGAAAGACTTGGATGTCAACAGGTTTTTAGATATGCGCAAACATCGCAGCGCTGGTGACCTTTTCAAGAAGCTGGTTGAAGGAATGAACGAGAGAAGCTGTGTTCGCACGGTCGAACAAGTCCGCCCCCGGTGGACTGAAAAATATCCTATTTTGCACGGCTTCGTGTAAACAGGAATATTAGTGGATTATTCACTTGCATTAGCCATGTAAACAGCTTAGTCGGAATTTCGTCTTTTTCGAAATAATGGCAAAAACCGGAATATTATGTGCATTCAACCGTAGTCGATCTCTCCTTCTCTTCATGTTGTGGAATATGGCTCCGTCTCTGTCTATTGCCCCTTTGTCCTCTCTGTTTTCATTACATTACAGCATGGCAGAGACGCCCACCCGTTCTATTAAAATAGGGAGAGAGAACAGGATCCGAGATCAAGCATCTGCTGCAGTGATGTCAGATGACAGTTATGAAGCAGATTATGAGGCTCATAGTCTCTCGGCCTCCACTTTGCTTTCGTAACCTCTGACATCCTAACTGCACAGTCCTCATGCATTTTTCCCACTGTCACATTTGCTTTTATTAGTTTTTCCACCATTATTTTTCTATTTCTTGTCACGTTTTGACTCCCACTTCCTCTGCCCACACAAGATCATGGCAAGTCTTGCTCAAAGTGAGCTCAAACATTTTATAAATACGATGATCATCAGGTGTTCTATGAATTTAATTCAACTGGAGACTGACTGTGTGTTGCTGTTGTCACTCCAGATGGGTTGTCAAGCTATCCATTTGTTCACTTAAAGACTAAATTGGGTGAGGATGGGGACCTATAATTACTGTCTTTTGCCAAAGCCGTTACTCATTGAAGAATTCCCCTTTTCATTTTTCATGATGAATTTTTTTCCTTGGGTACTCTTTGATTTCCATCTCACCTTTCCCTGCTCCCTCATAACATCTTTTCTACTTTGTCTTTATTGTTCTCTTTTAGATGTCAGCATCATCACCAGGCCATAATATTCTCTTTTCATTTTTTTTAAAAGACAGAAATGAGACATACATACAAATCTGCACTTTTACAAAAACAAAACATGAATCGTTGATGGAAGACTTCCTCACATTAGATACATGCTATGCTGTGATGCATGCAATTCATTTACTTTCTGCAACTTTCTATCACTCACTTGGTTGGTAAACCTATTCTGCAAATAGGTATGCTATGCCCTTAGTTAAATTCTCTGTCTCTCCTCGCTGTTTTAGCCTTCATATTCTTAACCTGATCCCCTCGCTTGCTAATAATAGCCCTGGCTTTAACAGAACGGGCAGGGAAACAGAGCAGAAGGGGAGTATTGGGGGACTGTTGGCTGGTTTCTCATTGGATTTTGTGCAATGTGCACTTCAGTGGCTCCTATGACCCCCCATATTGATTTATTGTGGTTGCCCTGCTAGAGTAACCTTTTTAATTTTCTGTCTTTATTTTTAGTTTGTTTGTGCAAGGTGATGTTCTAATTCGCTCATCATTTGGCTGTTCTCGATTTTAGAAGTACAGTGTGTGGATGTTTGAGACATAAATGACATTGCAGGTACTGCATATCTGTGTGGAGACATTTCTGTCAGGGAATACGGGAGGGACCTATGCTATATAGTGTGTTTTGTCCAACAGATGAAAGACATTAATAAGAGATGATGTGCAACATGGGTCATGTTATAGGAAAGTGAAAAACACAGTCTGACCTTATTCTTTAAAGCTTATTGGTGCTGAAGTGACACACTAACAGAAACAGACAAATGAATAAACCCAATCCCATCTTTTGGCTGGTGGCTGCTGTGAATCCTCCCTTTTTGGCTGTAATCCTTTATCCCTGCAAAGACATCACGATGCTGCGCTGTGAAAACATCTGCTTGGAAAGTGTATCATGTATGGCTAGTAGACATTAGGGGTGTCACAGACACCCAGCTCACGAGACGAGACGAGACACGAGATTGGGTTCACGGCATCGAGACGAGATTGTAACACTATTTTACCGAAAACTTCAATGAAGAATTTAGACTGGAAAAATAGTCCTTTTTTCAAACGAAAGTCACAAAATGAAAACCGAGCACTGAAAGGTTTTGCCATAAACTCAAATGACTGGCTTCTCTCCTGTATAACTAACAGTTACACCGTTACTTATTCCATATGCATGGTAGCGAGAGAGTCTCATCACTCAGAGAACCAAGGTTACAACGTAACCGAGCGTTTTCTGGCAGTAGTTGAGACCAGTTGAGACCAAACGTCATTGGACAGTAGACAGAGAGAAATAAAGCTTATTTTACTATTGTTTCACAGTGACTACGTTCTAAAGCGCAAATAAATTACCATCAAACACTCAACAGATGATTTTTGTGAAGACAGATGCTCTTTTCTCTTCCTCTGCATTGTATTAATCGCAGCACTAAGCAAGGAAGTAGTATCGATTTATGACCATTATAGGACGAAGGGAGAACATTTCTCTTTATTATCATTAAAAGTAAAGTTAGGTTTTGCTGTCTGCTTCCCGACTCATTTTGAGAGAGAGAGAGAGAGAGAGAGAGAGAGAGAGAGAGAGAGAGAGAGAGAGAGAGAGAGAGAGAGAGAGAGAGAGAGAGAGAGAGAGAGAGAGAGAGAGAGAGAAAAAACTCTAACGTTATGCAAAAACTCAGTCAACTTTGGAGAACGTCCGGGGGATTTTCTATGCTAATTTCAAGGCTGCTGCTCTGCACTTGTGTGCTGATATCGCGAGACACTTTTCCCCTCGACGAGAAGTCTCGCCACGTTGAATCTCGCGAGATCTCGTCACACCTCTAGCAGACATAGCAAACTGCGACGTCTGTCACTTTTACTGACCTAGCTTGATAACAAAAACACTAGGATATAGTCATTTGGGAAAAAAAGACCTCCAATTAGCATTTGGTTTCAGTAAAATGGATACATAAGTAATCCCGTGTTTGATACGAGACAGTTTTCTTTTGCATCGCAAATGAAAGGCCCTCCGGGTTGTCTGGTTTAGCATGAGTTGGTCCACGATCAAAAAGGTTGGAATCGCAGGCTTTGAGTCAAACGTGGCTTAACACGTCAGCCAACATTTCAAATAAGTTCACAACATTTTGAGTAATTTTCCCTGAAGGAATGTGGAAATAGACCAACCTACTGCAAACCAAGAAAAGTTTACATTTTTACTAACGTAAATATAATCCTGACTCCTATTTTGTCTAATCTGTAGCATGCGTCTCCCCTGAATCAGGATCCACAGCCAGTTTTTTTTTTTTCCAGATTTACCCAGGATTGGCTGGTCTCTGAAGCAAACATCCACCCATACTGCAATGTTGTAGTGTTATTATTGAATTTTAATAAAACATAATGATAAGTACGGAGTTTAGATATGTGCGAGCTACAGATTTGGGGGGTGATTGTCTGTTATGGGGCCGTTGAAAAGACACATGCTGAGTGTTTAATTATCTCCGAGAGGCTTCTCTCACTGTTCACCTTCACATCTCATCTAATTGAATCCCTCTCTCTGTAGAAGCTACTGTATATTTAGCTCTCTCCTGTTATTCACTTTTGGTCTTTTTGCATAATTATGCTTTCACTCTTCACATAAATCATTTTTTTATTTTTTTATTTTTATCCTGGCCTGCTGGTACTGTCATGCTCTCTGTGTGGAACTGCACAGGCCTGTTGGGGTTTGTTTTTTGCTGATTTGCTCGGTTTTCTTATTGCTTTTTTGTTTAGTATTAGTGTTTGTGTTCTTAGCTAGTGTTAAATCCTGAGAGTTGAGGAACTGCTGAACTGGAAAAGTACAGCTGGTGTCAAGGTCTAGAAGAAGGAGAAACAGTTTTTGTTTTTGTGTGCGTGTGCGTGTGCGTGTGCGTGTGTGTGTGTGTGTGTGTGTGTGTGTGTGTGTGTGTGTGTGTGTGTGTGTGTGTGTGTGTGTGTGTGTGTGTGTGTGTGTGTGTGTGTGTGTGTGTGTGTGCGTGCGCGCGCGCGCGCGCGTGTGTGTGTGGAGAAGCACAGAGAGAGCAATGCAAAGAGACAAAAAGAGCATGGGAGACTGGGACGGCAGATAGACAAGGAACAAACAAGAAGAGGGACAGCGAGAGCGTCTAAAAGGTGATGTTTCACATGTTCTGCAATGTCGCTGCACGGCAGCGGCAGATTTTTTCTCTCTCTCTCTCTCTCTCTCTTTCAGCTGTGCAGTCAGGGTTTCTGGAAATAAATAAATAGCCTTTCATCCACTGAAGCCTGCAGAGAAACTGAAATGGGTGGTATTGACTATACATAAAAAAAAAACAAAAAAAAAAACAGCAACAAAAATACAAAAAAGAGCAAAATCTCTGACTGTGATACTACGGTCGGATTTATCTGTGGTAGAATATGTAAGGATGACAAGATATCTGAAAAACATTTTTTTTTTTAAGATCATTTTTGGGGCATTTTTAGGCCTTTTATTTGACAGGACGGGGGGAGAGAGAGAGAGAGAGAGAGAGAGGGAATGACATGCAGCAAAGGGCCGCAGGTCGGAGTCGAACCCGGGCCCGCGGCGTCGAGGAGTAAACCTCTATATATCCGGGCGCGCACATCTGAAAGCTATTTTGACTGAACTGGAACAGCACACACATGAAGCGAGCGGGGAACACTTTTCTAAAGCCTCTGCAGTTCATGCAAGTGCACTAGAGAATCCTGAGCAAAACAGGACGGCTGAGCAATTGATTGCTGCGATTTATAACAGGATTTACACGATAAGGCCATAACATATGTTTTCCTCTCATCTATATTTAGGAAAACTCTTTATACGCGTTCTGGCTTTTTATGCTCTTGCTGTAGTTAATGCGTTAGGGAGGGGGGGTGATAAGTTGCCTGCTGGTGCGCTCATCACCACTTTTAAGCCTAAAGTACATAATCGTTATCTTGTCGGCTCGCAGCAGAGGGCCAGCCAATTTGATCTACCAAACAAATTCATGGACAAATATTAAACCATGAATACTGTTTCTCTTTGAATAAAGAGAGAATCACAAGTTCCATGTATAATGTATCAGTTTTAGTCAGTTAGGAAGAATTTTTTTTCAACTATGTTGATCTACTACCCAGTTATATACCGTATGTACTATTTGGTTTATTCAGTCATTTTCTCGGAACAACATAATATTACAGCAATAATACCTGACCGTTTGTTACAGTAAGTTGGACTGTAAAGAAAGCTGCTTAGAGAGCGCCATCAGAGTCTCAGTGCCTGGAGAAGTAAATGTTGACTCACTGGTATTGATCTATAAGGAAGTAAAACCCCTATGTACTTACTCTTACTCTCATACTTGTTCTCCTGTTGCATTTTAAGTCATCAACTCCTGCTAAAAGCTGACTCAATCACACCAATTGCAGAAATTCGTATGAAATAGTCCGTATTTGTAGCCCAACCTATTTATTTTATTCAGTTATACTTATTCTTTTCCATTCTCCAGTATTTGATTTATTTATTTTTTTTTTTGTGGGAGGGCAGCCTTTTTATATGTGACACTAGACCACTTCATCAGGAGCGTGACGTGGCCGTGGCAACAGCCGTTTTACAGCACAGCAGATTGTGCCTGATGTGCGTGGCACGCTAAGTTACCATGAAGTGGAGCTAGTGCGTTTTTTGTGCCGTGTACTTACGAGTGTGTGTGTGTGTGTGTGTGTGGAAGACAGCGTGAGAAGCGTGTAATAGGCTCACCTGTCCCTGGCTGCAGACTGATGGGCAGATGGGGAGAATGGAAACCAGATGGAAGGAAAAAGAGCGACGGAGGAAGGGGAGAAGCAAATGCACAGAGTAGATGAGGCTGCACCAGACCTCCTGTGGGGTGCATATGTTTAGATTTTGACTTTGCTGATTAAATAAACACCATTATGTATATGTGAATGTATGTATGTATACACACACACACACACACACACACACACACATATATATATATATATATATATATATATATATATACACACACACACACACACACACACATATATACATACACACACACATACAGTATCTCACAAAAGTGAGTACACCCCTCACATTTTAGTAAATATTTCATTATATCTTTTAATGGGACAACACTGAAGAAATTACACTTTGCTACAATGTAAAGTATTAAGTGTACAGCTTGTATAACAGTGTAAATGTTTTCTTTTTAACATAGGGGTGTACTCACTTTTGTTGCCAGTGGTTTAGACATTACTGGCTGTGTGTTGAGTTATTTTGAGGGGACAGCACATTTACACTGTTATACAAGCTGTACACTTAATACTTTACATTGTAGCAACGTGTAATTTCTTCAGTGTTGTCCCATTAAAAGATATAATGAAATATTTACTAAAATGTGAGGGGTGTACTCACTTTTGTGAGATACTGTACATGTATATCAACTATCTGCAGCTTTGTATATAAAAAGAGGTGGGATAGAAACAGTAGAAGGATAGAATAATTACATAAATCTTGCTGGGAAGATGGAACACCTGGAAAAGGAGCAATGGGGAAAGCTGTAGGAGAAAATCTCTTTACAGGATTACCATTAGACTTTACAGCACATGCACAAGTTTAGATTTGGACTTTGCTTATTTACCATTTTAGAATGAAATTATTGAAGAAATATTGTAGGAAGTGGGATAGCTTTTACAGCATGTTGCCATTTCCGTTAGACTGTAAATGCTTGTAGGGCAACCAAATCGGTGACAACTTTGAACACGATTTGTTGAATTTTACAATCCCTTGAGGGGTTTCTAAGATGTTCAGCATTATATTATCCCTTTAAACACTAATTTGAATCTCTTTGCAAAATAGAGGTTATGTTGAAAAGATGGAGACGACACAACAGACACTATCCTCAATATCAGCATAGACGAGCTTTCTTTAGGGGTGCGGCAGATGTCTATAATTTTTTTTTTTTTTGTGGGACTGGCTGCTGAATCCTTTCCCAGAATAGAATGGCTTATTCAAAACTTAAATCCTGTACTGCACCTTTTGTATGGATATAGTGACTAACTCTGGCTTGTTTTCGACAGGGTGAAGAGGAGGATCCTGCTGACGTTTCGTCCTGTCCAAGGTGAGTTGACGAGACGCATGTCTTTGCCCCTGCATTTCAATTTCTATCCAGTTGAACTTAATGCGCTGATTTCATTTTTTTGTGCTGGGTAAGTTTCGCAAGCCAGGGGTGCGTGAAAGTCATTTCATATTCCGTGTAAACACAAAAATGTTGCTCTCGTCCTCTCTGTTTTCTGCTCAATCTTGTAAATGTGTTCTTTGACCACATGCAATGTCCCTCGCACCGCTTTGAAGATGATGGTTTCAGTACTGAGCACTCTGTTTTGAGATCCAATCAACAGTGGGAGCCACATGTGTGAAAAGCCTCCGAAATACTGGGAACCTGTTTTGCATTTGTGAGAACATGGCAGGCTGTGTATGAGATTCAAGCTTCGGGCTCTTGAATCAGCGTTAAGATTCCCAACGAACTGCTTTTACTTCATGTGTTTGATTTCAAAATATATTGCGTCAAAATTCTTGATACGATTCAGCAAGCGATCCCAGCAGCTGTCCTAAACCCCACGATGAGAACCTCTGGCCCGCCAGTATGGTGGTCTCTGCTTCTCTGTCAGTAACCTGTCTCTGGCTGTGTCTGGTTGCCGTGGTGACATGCACGTGTCAGCAGTAGGATGTTTCTGTGTGTGTGTGTGTGTGTGTGTGTGTATGTGTGTGTATGTGGTGGCGGGCGTTGAAAGGACTCGGCGGCGGTGGATAGAATTCCTCTGTCCAGAAATGCCAGCACACATGTCGACGGTCAGATACGGAAACTTCAGAAATGTGGGGGCATGCAGGAGACACACACACGTCACACACAACCACTGGCGTGTACACACATACACACACACACACACACACACACAGGAACTACGCAGACGGAGCGGACACACACGTAGACAGATATCCAGATTCCACAAAGGCCACTGCCATGCATTCATGCTGACAGCTCAGGACTATAAGGTTTCATACAGGGAAGTCCATGCCTGCCGCAGTGCTTTGAACAAGAATAGTATGTATACACACATTTTATGAACTCAGAGACCTGAAACGTGAACGTTTAATGCCACTCAAAAAAAAAAAAGTCTGCATCCGATCTTAACAGATTTATTTTTATACGTGAATGATGGATGATATTTGCATACAGAATTAGCAAATGCAAATTGTTGCTCACGCAGCAGCTGCACCAGAGGAATTGCGGGTTAAGTGCCTTGCTTAAGGGCAGTTTGATTTTAGTCCACAAGGGAGGGGAGAGCATTACTCATTTGCTTTTCCCAGCCATGCCCCCCCCATGCCAGTTTGGGGTTTTGAACCAAGGACACAAGCCTGCAGAAGCTTCAGGCTACCGCTGACAACCAGGCGTAATGCACTGCAATTACTCTGGGATTTTGTTTTTCGCCAGAGCTGTAATTGAGTTTAAGTTCACGGATTTATTCTCCCCATCAAGACGTTGGGCTTGCAGCAAGGCATATGTCATCTTGCATAATCACGATAAAGAAAGAACTGCCATTCAGAAACACAAGACACATTAACTGAATTGGAAAGAGGGACGACTCAGGGGACTGAGACTCAGGACAGTAGGTCATTCTGTCTATTATAGGTAAGGATGTTAATGGGATTGGATATCATTTTTATCTCCATTTCAGGACTTGGATCCTGCTTTGAGCAGGATTGTGTTGATTTTTTTTAGGACCCCAAGGAAAGTACAGTAACCTTTTAAAGGCGCTGACACACCAACCCGATTATCGGCCGTTGGACAGTCTGGCGAGGTCAGTGACTCGAGTCAGTTTGGTGTGTTCCGTGCTGTCAGTGTTCATTTGGGCCGATTTGACTTGTGGAATCGGCCAGTGGGCAGTCGGACTCAATGACCAATCTGATCGGTGGAGTGCTAACCCAGCAATGACGAGCGGGATGAGCCTCTCAAAATCTGACAAAAATCTTCTAAACTGACCTTTGGCGATCTGAAATAAAGACAGATTCAGCAACTGCATGGCCTATTTCTCGCTTAATATGTTTTCAGAAACACGTTTCGGGTTAACTATTTTCGTAAAATACGTACAAGATCAAATTCCGAACGACCCGCCATTATGGTCGGTTTTGAAATTCGGGAGAAGCCAGACCCACGTGCCGCGTTCGTCCAATCAGCTGCCGGTTTTCATTTTTTGGGGCGACAATACAGATCAGCGCCGTGCTGTAAGGGAGCGCAGAACATACGCTCAAGTCGGCATGACCATTTTAAAGTTGAAATATCGATGTTCTCCTTCACCCCGTCGCCTCCCACAGATATATTCGAAAAGAAATACAACTGAATTGTGCTTGTTTCAGCTGTTTTGCTAGGGAGCGTTGTAAAGTTCTAGGAACCTAGTTTTTTCTTTAGTTACAGAGACGGCATGTATCGTAGATGATTGGCAACATATGCTGCATCGCACAATCGACTGTGCTGTGGGCAAAACATATTGGTATCGTATTTATTTAAGCATTACTCCTGATTGCATTATATCTGTCCATGAAGAAGACAATGTGGGTAACACAACTGGAACTTGTGGAAGCGTATTTCACACAACCTCAAAGCTAAGTCTGTTCTCAGTTTCTGTGTAAAGCTTTGAGTTTGAGGGGAGACAACAAACTGCCAAAGAAGTCTGCATAAAAGAGCTGGTTTTTCTTGACATTTTCCCCACTGAATGCTTTTGATTTTATATTTTTAACTTGGCCACAACGCTAAGTGGTTTTGCAGCTCCGAACTCAACACAAACAAAACTAAACCTGGCACTTCATGCAGCCTACTCTCCTCTAATTGGAAGGCATTGGTCAGGGCGACTAACCGAAATGACTAGTCCAGACATGCACGGATTTTAGCCCCAATTTGTATCCACGGTGCATTCAAAGAAGCCTCCGTGAAGCAGCGTACGTGTAACATGGTCCAGGAAGATGAGAACCTTTCTTTCATCTTTTCTCTGTCACTCTCTCTCGACTACTGCAAGTGGTCCCGTTGGCATGCGGCTCGGCAAATTGCTTAGTAGACACCACCATGTCATCTACACTTGTACAAGCGCATGAATCTCCTGCCTGTGAGTGTGTCTGTGTGTGGGGTCGACAGAAATGTGAGCCTGTGTGTTTTGATCCTAAGGGGGTCGCCAACCACACACACACACACACACACACACACAAACACACACACACACACACACACACAGTCAGTCTCTCTGTCTCCCACAGTACATACACGCACACACTCTGATATTTTAGATCATATCGACATTGATTTGTCCACGATATACCCTCTACCGGTGCCTGATTTATTTTGCAAGTGGAGTTTGCTGCAAATTGACTTTCAGTTATTACAATCATATGTTGATTTTGTCCTTTTTCTCTGTGTGTGTGTGTGTGTGTGTGTGTGTGTGTGTGTGTGTGTGTGTGTGTGTGTGTGTGTGTGTGTGTGTGTGTGTGTGTGTGTGTGTGTGTGTGTGTGTGTGTGTGTGTGAGAGCGTGTGAGTGTGTGTGTGTGTGTGCGCGTACATGTTTGCGTCATCCCAGCCTATTGTTTCTTTCTTCTTTCCCGACGTGTGTGTGTGTGTGTGTGTTTGTGCATGTGTCACCTAAGAGCCTATTTCTGCTCCAATGGATTCAATATTACCTGAGAGCTCTCCATGATCACTCATTATGTCAAACATCAGGATGTTTTTTGCAATATCTAATATTCTATAATAACTTGTTTAAAATCACGCTGATATAAATATCTATGTGCTATGTAGCCTCCTTTACCTCTCATTCCCTCTCAAAAGTAGGTTATGGTAAGGCCATTGCAGCTTTATAGTTCTGAAAGAAAACATAGCCTACAGTCTTCCAGCGGCAGCATTGATATGTTTTCCCCCATCATGGTCCAGACTAAGGCAAGGCAACAGAATGGGTAGGACTGGTTACCATCTTTGACCTAGCATTGTTGACATGGGAGCGATAGGGAAAGGAATAATACAACGCCAGTGTCCTGGCCCTGCAGACAAGGCATCATTTTACTTTTTTTATCTTGCATAATTCCAGGCTTTGTTGACAGTCCAGATGTAGCTATGCACATTGACAAGGCAATATGAAGATCAGCGCCGGTTGCCATCTCTGTGACCTAGAATTGCTTACAAGGGATGAGCCCAGGAATTGTATTAACCCATCCGTGTCCTGATCATGCTGACAAGACCTCGTTTTCTAGCCCTGTTGCTGCTGTTAGACAGCTCTGAAGACATTGAAGGCTACTGAGAGCAGTTTGTCTGCTCCGTAAGATACCGTTGCTGACAAGCCAGTGCACAGTGGTCTTAAGCACAGTTGACCAGGGAATAGTAAGGCGAGGAATAGAATCAAGGCTGGCTATATCGACTGTTGACAGGGCAGGAGTGAGCGCTGGCCTGCCCGCCCGGCCTCGTGTTTCTGACAAGACACTGGATGCTTAGTGACAAGCTGCTCGCTATTCCACACCCATGTTAGCATGGCTAGGGTCACATTGACATCTGCAGTCTGAGGAAACTTGAGCCTATCTTTCCAGCAAACATTGTGAGCATGTGCATGTGTGCCCATTGATAGGGATTAGCAAGGATGTGTGAGCCCGGCTCCCTGGGATGGCCCAGTTGCTGCTGGAGGTCAATGCATGTGCACTCTAATGTCCGTGTGTGTGTGTGTGTGTGTGTGTGTGTTTATTTGCCAGGCGGCGGGGGGTTAGGCCCCGGATTGCAATGACAATGGAGAGGAATTTAAATGAGAGGAAGGGATCAGGGACGTTTGCAAGGAGGATGGAATCTGCTTTGGCACCATTGTTATTCTTCCTCTTTGTCATTCTGCCTCGCTATCTCGCTATTACAAATCCTTCACACTCTGGCCGCATTTCCACCTGGTATTAAATCCGATCTGAGTGATCCGATCACAAGTGGACAGCTCTAAGTACGTGTGTTCCCACCTGGCAGTAGGATGTGTCTCCAAATGCATCTTGAGTGACCACTTATGAATGGATCACACTTTCCCGCTCAATACGCAAATAAACATAATTTCTGTTTGCATATTGTGTGTGTGTGTGTGTGTGTGTTCGTTCACATATGGGTTTAACAAACAATATGAATAAGACCACTCCAAAGGTGGTGGTAGCTGTTGTAATTTAACTACATACCATGGTATAACATACTTTAACTCTGTCCAGAGTTAAAGTATGTTATACCATGGTCTGGGTGAATACTTGTTTCTGATTGGCAGCTGGGTGTCCATAAAAAAGTGATATAGGACACCTAGTAAAGGAGTTACGGTGAAATTGACTGTTTACCGTTAAATCAATAACTAAATCAATGCGCTACATTAAATCAAAAAGGAAATGTCGATCTGTTATTTCCAACTTGTACTCTGAACACCACAGGATGGCGCTAACACACACGCTGCAAGAAGTAAGTTATATTTCCCCTCTGGACTGACTTTGTTTCACAGAGAATAACGTTATCTCACATCCCGTTCACTCTTCAGGTCGCTACTTTAGGCTGCGGCCGACAGTAATGTTACACATCACGGATCAAATTGTTCGTAAAAGTCGTTATATTGTTTTGGGGACAATGACATGGCTGGATAGATAGCTTGTCTTGTTGTTTAACATACTGTCAAATTATTTTTACTGTTTGCTAACTGTACACAATGTTATTGACTTTGGATCTTGCTAGCATAGCGTTAGCCTTCTGGCTCGTAGCTGAGCTGAAGGGTTCTATCAGCTGAGCGGACTATAAACATCTCCGGTTTCTAAGCATGGCAATGTCTTATCTAAGGTCCTTCCTATTTCCTGGAGGAGTGAACAACATTTGCATTGCATAAGAACCTGATGGATGGGAATGATTGTTCCAGGTATTAGTCAAACCGTCAGGCGTAACCAGGGAAACAGAGTTATTGTTTGTAAAAACTTTAGATTTCGATTGTAAAACTAATTCAAATGTGAAATAAAGTTTTAAAAATATGTTATTTGGCAAGTGACCATGGTATAAGCGGGTTAATGCCCTTCGAGGTGTCCATTGTCAGGTATTAATGGACTTCGGCGGAAGCAACCGTCTGACGCGCACGCCTCGCCTCTTCCTTTTGATTCCGGTTCTTATCGATTCCCGATTGCATTTCTTTGAGGGGTGGAGTTGAAACGGGTCACATGCTTATTTCACAGATGAGAGGAGTGATTGAGTTTTACCTGGCTTTTTCCAACGGAAAATAAAGGCACAGTTTAGAACGCTGTTTACACAACAAGCGCTTGGAAGTACGGTGGCCGTCACGGAAACCAAAACTAGCGCGTGTCAAATTTGGAACCGATGAGCAGATTCCAAGCGATTCCAAATTATTCCATTTTGTGATCCATTTTTTTATTAGCACCATTTATATCGTTCAGACACACAAAACAAATTCCACAATGTATGACAGGTATGACAGATGGCGCGCAGAACTGATTGCTACATTTCTAGTATCATGCTATCCGTAGTCGCCACTATTGTGGTGTTTTTAATTCATCTTTTGTTTTTTTTTACACACCGTGCTATCGACTTCGGTATTGTGTATCGTGTACTTTTGGTGGTATCGGTACCGACTGCTAGATTTTTGGTATCGTGACGTCCCTTATCTCTTCCACCTTCCTTTGGCGTTTGCTCTTTCATCCAGCGTCACTTAACTTGCTCTCATCAAAAGTCTGTTTTATTTTTCCATCTTCCTGTGACTCACCGTCTCTTTGTCTGTCTCTCTGTCACTCCCCTCCGTCTCGTGTTATTACCTCTGCAGTCTGTGGTCAAATGTAGTCCAGTTGCTAATATAACCACTCTCAAAACAGGCTCATTGATTTTAATCTCTCTCTCTCTCTGTGTGTCTCCATCTCTCTGTCACACACACACACACACACACTTCTCTCCCCATCTCTTTGTCTGCCCCCCACCCCTTTGCTCTATAGCGGCTCTAATTGCGATCAATTAGGAAACTTCAGAAGGCTGAAATAGGAGCTGTGACAAGGGGCATCCGCTGAGCTGGCAGGGAGGGAGGGAGGGAGGGAGAGGGAGGGAGAGAGAGAAAGAGAGAGAGAGGGAGAGAGAGAGAGGGAGGGGGAGTGTCCAGGTTGGTGTCGAGAGATGAGCTAATGGTAACGGTGTGATTGATGTGACCACAGCAGCTGAAAGTCACATCGTTTTTCATGCCAGGTATCGATTCCTCGACAACCTCTTGTTAGCTTTGGGGCGCAGTGGAAGGGGCATGGCACTAACATCGCCATGGTGAGGAGTTGTATCCCCATCTGAAATGAATGCGGTCGCTCTGCTGAAAGGTGCTTTGAACAAAAAAGCATCACACTCTAAATTCTGAGCGTGGCAGCTGGAGAGAAAAAAGCGACTTGCAAACTGGTTTCGAGAGGCAATTGCATTGCTACGCGAGCACAGGACTTGTTTTGGTTTTATATAGCAATTTTATTTAATCTATTTTGTTTGCATTAATTCTGCTTGTTTCTTTTCTTTTGGCCCCTGTATCCAACACCTCTTTTTCTTTCTTTTTTTGCCATCTTTGAAAAGATACAATCTGGTTAGGACACGCCTCTTTAATTCTCCAAAGTAACCTGGAGGCCAATCCTGGAAGATGGAGGACACCAACGTGGCGATAATAATTGCTGATAAGCATACACTATTTGTACAGCACTATCTAAAACGAGACTACAAAGTCCATTACAATACAGAATGAAATGCACAAAGATATAAAAGAGATACAAACAACAATAGGCATTAATATCTAGAGGCAAAGTAAAAATAGTGATGGCACTATTCAGCAGAAAGTATACCCTAACGAACTAACGAACTCTTACAGATTTGCACGAGTTCGTCTGCAGCTCTGAAACTCTAACGGGCCAGCTGCATTGCACGCGCGATGTATGCAGAGTGGATGTTCCAACACTACGCTTCCACTGTAATCATTGCAACTGGCTACACTGGACAATAGAGGAGCGCATAGTGGTGCGTATGCTCCACGGAGATCCGCTCTACAAGCGTACAAATAGGACAGTCTTCGACAGTATTTATGTTTTTTACGCGAGAAATGGATCATACAGTGTCTATATGTCTTTTAAATTAAACTCGCCTGCGTCATCTGATAACAGCTGTCAGTAGATTGATGATTTTTGAAGAAACAGCAGCAATCCCAAAGCAAAAGCTCAGCGTCTCGCCTGACTCACACAATTCTGCGCCCTGTGTGCACAGCAGGCGTAGCCAGTTAAAAGACACGTTCCGCAGCACGTACGGTCCGCATACGTTCTACCTTCCATTAAGGGTGTGCAAAAAAATCAATTCGTATTTGAGTCGCGATTCAAGCTCTACTGATTCAAAATCGATTCATAGAATTCCAAAAATCGGTTCATATATTTATTTAATTCAATTCAATTCAATTCAATTTTATTTATAGTATCAAATCATAACAGGAGTTATCTCAAGACACTTTACAGATAGAGTAGGTCTAGACCACACTATAATTTACAAAAAACCCAACAAGTCCCCCCAAGAGCAAGCACTAGTGCAACAGTGGCAAGGAAAAACTCCCTTTTAGGAAGAAACCTCGGACAGACCCAGGCTCTTGGTAGGAGGTGTCTGCTGGCCGTTGGGGTGCATCACAGTATAGTAAATAAACAGTGTTTAGAAAAAGTGGGTGTAGTAGTGCAGGGAGCAGCACGGCATAGCAGGGTATTTCTCAGCAGAACCACGGCAACAGCTGGAACCAAGATTTTGGTGCCATCCTAATCCCAGGATTTCATCCTGGGTGAAAAAGAAACAGAAAGACTCCGGGGAGCAAGCTCCCCAGAGCTAGGTTAGTAACAAGCATTTCTAGGACAGAGAAGCAGGTGGGCCGGGCTTGGCAGATACTACAACTCCTCACTCCCTAACCATAAGCTTTATCAAAGAGGAGAGTTTTAAGTTTACTCTTAAATGTGGTGACAGTATCTGCCTCCCGGACCCAGACTGGGAGCTGGTTCCACAGGAGTGGAGCCTGATAGCTAAAGGCTCTGGCTCCCATTCTACTTTTAGAGACTCTAGGAACCACTAGTAACTCAGCATTCTGGGAGCGCAGTGCTCTAGTGGGACAGTAAGGTACTATGAGCTCTTTGAGATACGATGGTGCTTGACCATTTAGAGCTTTGTAGGTCAGGAGGAGGATTTTAAATTCAATCCTGGATTTTACAGGGAGCCAATGCAGAGAAGCTAATACGGGAGTAATATGATCTCTTTTCTTAGTTCTTGTCAGTACACGAGCTGCAGCATTCTGGATCAGCTGGAGAGTCTTAAGTGACTTGTTTGAGCATCCTGATAGTAAGGAATTACAATAGTCCAGCCTGGAAGTAACGAAGGCATGGACTAGTTTTTCAGCATCATTCTGAGACAGGATGTTCCTTATTTTGGCAATGTTACGAAGATGAAAAAAAGCTGTTCTTGAGGTTTGTTTTAAGTGGGCATTAAAGGATATATCCTGGTCAAAAATAACTCCTAGATTTCTGACAGTAGTGCTGGAGGCCAGGGCAATACCATCCAAGGTAGCTATATCTTTGGATATTGAGGATCGGAGGTGTTTAGTACCCAGCACAATCACCTCAGTTTTGCTTGAGTTTAGCATCAGAAAGTTGTAGGTCATCCATGATTTTATATCTGTAATCAGTGCTCGAAGTGGGCCGGTACGCACCGGTACGCAGTACCGGCACTTCTACATTTTACTCTTAAGCGTACCTGCACTTTTTCTTGCGTACCGCTACTTCTCGCATGCAGCCGGTACGCTACCACTGACAGAGAAAGCGTCAGTGTCAGAGAGACGACCCTAACGTTACATAAACTACACTACCCAGAGGGCACTACGTGTTTACATTTTAGATCTTGACGAATCACGTAAAGGCAAGCAGTCCGCCCACCCTATCAGAAGTTAGCTTTTCCACGGACGCTAGTTTGAAAACGCTGTCAGTGTCAGCCTGACCGTAACGGTGTTTCACTGTTGAAAACCTAGAAACTAAAAATAAGTGTCGAGTTTATAAGTCGTTATGTTAGCCGCCTGGCTTCAGAAAGGTACTAAAAGAATGCGTGAGCCAGAGCCAGACACATCAACAGAGGTCCAAGTCCAACCAGAAACATCAGGAGGTAGCTAGTACGGTTCATGAGCTTCAAGCTAGCGTTGATGTGAGCGGAACAGCTGGCGTTAATGAGGAGTCTGCCGCTACCAACCTTAACGTTACACCGACGTCAACAGTAACGTGAGTAACGAAACACACGGACGGCCTGACCAAGGACCAAATGATGGATTTTTGCTCCACGAACAGCTGGCTTGTTTTTAATGATAACAAACTGGGCTGCAAAACATGATGTAGCAGCATCCCGTCACTAGCTGCCCAGACAGAGAGGGGACTGAAGCTGTTCCCCCTGTCTCTGTCACACACGCACACACACACACACACACACACACT
>CM042442.1:13951790-13969290 GCA_023631565.1 Gymnocephalus cernua | reverse complement strand
TCATCTGCGCCAGTGGCAGTAGGCTAAATAATCCTCGGTATCGTTTCCAGTCAGTTACATATGTGCTGCGTGAAGTAACGCACACACTTCGGCTCCGCTATGTGTGTGTGTGAGAGTGTGTGCGCGCAGCGCGGACATCGCTGTTCACAATCCCGTATATCTTCTAAAATGCAACGCTTTTATCCAAATGAATTGTGTTTGACGGGTTTTAAAAGATCAAATACAACCCAACACGGAAAAAAACAAAAAAACAGACCAGGCCTCTATTTGAGACCGGCCTTTATTTACCCAAATCTGTTGTCACACCAGGCGTTTAAAAGAGACAGGCGTCTATTTGGGACTCAGCTATTATTTGAAGTTTTACGGTAGATGCGGCCATGATGAATGAAGATGGAAAACCTGCCGAAAACGAGGGGGCGAGGAGAGGAAAAGGGCAAGTTCAGAGCTACCGTGCAGTAATTGAAAAACAGGTGAAAATGCAGCAAAATAGAAGGAGCACTTTACGGTTGAATCTATAATGTTAAACATGGAACACCTAGAATGTTGGCGCCTTCAGAAGATGCCACAATGTTACGCATGTGATGCAAACTATTACCTGGAGACCTCAAGTAATCTGTTGTAATTACAGAGGTCGCCTGTGATCTTAATCCTGTTTGAATCTGCCATGTCTGCAATTTGTCAAGTCAAAATTCCACTGCAAATGACCTATCATATTTTGCCAAACACAGAGGTTGCGCGATAATATTAGTCCCGTGCGAATCGGCATCGCTGTGATTCGGGGGTTTGACAGAGCCTTGGCATCATATGTGGGGGATAACGTCAGTGAATTTGAGTAACCTTTTTTCCTCATCCCGCGCAAATATGCCACACGAAACACAGCTTTTCTGTTTTGGGGGTGTTCCGAAATCACATGAGGCTCCCCTGGTTATACTAGTCCTGTGCGAATAGTGAAAAAAACAAACATTATTTGGCAGTGGACACATTAGAAAGTATAAATAATAAGGTTTCTGTCAATATTTTTGTCATGCTCATGTGATTACAACTCGTGAAGATATTAATCTAAATGCATGACACATTTATTTGTATATTGCATTGTATTTATTATAGCTCTTCACTCCAGAGGGTTAATACAGCACCAACAACAGCCACAAGTCTAAGCAGGTGTATCTTTTACTGTGTTCACCTGTCTGCCATGGCAGCTATACTGAAGCACAGACGTGGATACGTGTAGCAGATAATAAGGAAAGTAAACAACTAAAAAGTTCTGTTTCAGACTTTCCCATATGTGACATCAATCTGAAATTTAGTTTTGAACCTAGCATCAACCAGTTATCCCCCCACCAAAAAAAAAAAGATTAAAAAATATATAACCATCTAACATTTTCAGTTTTCACCGCATGACATTTCCATAGTTCAGAAACTTGACCTTTCCATTGTTCTAAAACGGCACCAAACAGCCAGTGTGATCTCTAAATCATGTTGAAGTATCTTGGAGCAGGACAATAAAACCTCTACCTGCTGGGCTCTGCGGACGACAGCCTGAACCTCTTAAAATGTGAAGTGTTAAACTGAAGAGAGAAATCATCCTATAACTGAAAGATCACAATTGCGATCCCTAAAAACGGGCAGGTGTCCTGTTAAAGTGGCATGTACCATCGTTGTGCAGTGTGCCGGCTAAATGCCTTAGATGGTAATGTCAACCTGCACTTCTTTGTATTCCCTGTGTCTATAGTTATGTACTTCAGTATAAATATATCTGCTCCCACTGTGCACTTTTACAATTAGGTGACTTCAGTGGGATTTAAACCTCGATCCCTGGCAGTGTTCGCGTCACGCAGGAGCTCCTCCATCCGTAAACAACACAATAACACTAAGAGTATTTATAACACTGGTTTTGATGCATAATTCAGCATACAAAAACATCAAATGAGGGAAGCGAAACTGTATCCCAAAAGATCTAAAAGCTTCGACTTGACATCCATACTGAATATTTAAACCCTGATGACCTGACACTGTAAATGATTTATTGTTCTGCTTCCCATATATCTATTTTTATACCTTTTTTTTTTGGTCTTTTTTTCCCTGTTTCATCTCTTTTTTATCTTCTTCTCTTTCTTTTTCTGTCACTGTTTTTCCCCAATTGCTGGCTTCCCAGTACTTTTAAAATCCCTAACCAAGACAGATAGCAGTGAGCCTGATAGCTGCAGAAGAAACTGCAGAAAGTAAAACTATAAGAAAAAAAAGAAAGAAAGAAAGAAAGATGAAAAAAGTCTGTGATCATCTTTTACTTATCTGTGAATATCATCAGCTGTAATTATCTTTCCGCAATGTATTTCAGCCCCCGATGATTAAGTTTCTTAATGGGCCCTGGGAATAGTAT
Organism: Gymnocephalus cernua; assembly: GCA_023631565.1. NCBI lineage: Eukaryota > Metazoa > Chordata > Actinopteri > Perciformes > Percidae > Gymnocephalus > Gymnocephalus cernua. The sequence continues at coordinate 13,966,910 of CM042442.1, read as the reverse complement.
TATTTAATGTAGGGGAATAAGATGTGGAATAATACCCCATTATTATTAAATGTATTCGAGATGAAGAATTTCAATCGTGACTTTGGTTATACTTGGGCCAATAATGACCCAGGTTCCTTAATGAAAGAAATGACTCTGAGACATAACACAGCTTTTCACAATGAAGCAAAAGGATGTAATGAAATGTCTCTTCACCACTAATGCGTTGTCTGTTTTTTAGCGTGATCGGAAAAGGGGGATTTTACATTTTTAATACAGAACTTCACTAAATGGTTTTCTGATGCTAATCAGCGGGTCACAATAGCGGAAAAACTGTGAAGGAGACTAAAGTGAAAGACTGTTACTAAATTGTACCGCACTGGTAATCTTTGTTTCAACACAAACTGTACTGAAGATGATGCTGGTGTTAATGCAGATAACGGTAATATGATACGTGTAAAGACCCCCAAACCATGAACATTCATGTGTGTTAAGAGTGGATAATGGAATATAGGTGGCACATGACATGAGGAATATTTGCGTTTGCAAAATCACTTTTTGAGCACGATGTATTAAGGTTACTGGGCTGGGTATCAAACCTTTTCCTGGGGGTTGGATAAAAGCGTCAGTGAAATGTAATAGGTTGGTGACATTTGTAATCAAGTTTTGACATTCTTTGATGAGATAGCTTTGAATTTAAATTTAAAGATTTTGCCAATTTTGGACTGTTTTATTTAGGCTATGTTCTTAGACAACATTTGAGAACTTGGGCTTCATCAAAAGCAGGATTAGAGATTGCCACAATATTTTTGTTCTCTCCCCTCCCCTCGCCTACTTGCACATATCCAAAGAAGAAGAAGAAAAAATGACAGACACAGTGTAGCTTACCGGCTGGTAGCATGCAGCTAAAGGGTAATGCTAGCTTACCGGTAGCCTGGCTTTTCCAGACACCATGGCCACTGCTGGAGTCGGAGATGAAGGAGAAACAACAGAACTGGAAAATCCTCCTGCTTTCATGAAGACGGTGGGGCCTTTACCATGAGTGAGTTATGTAAACAAACAACGAAGGTAAAGCATGTTGGGGCTCAGATGGGACTCCGTGATGCATTCAGGTGCATCTTGTTAAACTAATGGTGTGTTCAATTTGCCTCGTAAACTCTGCGAAACTCAAATTGCTGTTGCAAATTACCCTTCTGCCATCTAGTGGCTCTCATTGTGGCCGTCGCTGTTGAAAGTCAAATTGAATCTTGGATTTGGAAAGTCATGACACCCTTATTCATCATTAACCAAAGAATGTAATACGATTAGCAGCCACTTAATTCATTCTGAATCCTGAAATACACCCCCACCCAAGAAGCACATTTTTGTAATTTTGTGCATTATTAGAAGAAATTGACTAATCCAACAAGCCTAAATATCACTTTTACAGGCCAGGTTGTTTGATATTGGACACATTCAGTGATGAAGAGCAACAGCCTCATTTCTAACAGAATATGGCTGCATCTCTCTGTCTGTCTCAAGGTTAGGGCTCACAGGGGAGGGGAGGGATCAGGTTACACTAATGCATCATGGCTGCTGGAGGACACGCATGCACACGCCTCGTCACCCACTATCTCACCCTATCTCTCTTTCTTTCTCTCACACACACCCTTGTGAGATGATACCCTTGTACAGGTCTAAAGCACAGCCGTGGCCTTGTGTTATTGTGCCCTCGCAACCTGCCAGCAGTCCGCTGTCTGTCTGCCGGGCAAATCACTTGTCTCTAAAAATAAACTGAAACCGTTGCTAAAGGCCTGGCTGAGGTTAAACAGTGGCAGGGCAGGAAATTTCAATTTAAGCTCTGTGTTATGAGATATCCAGCATTAAAGCGTGACAAAATTGATTGGTAGCAGGAAAGTTAATTTGGGGAATTTGATATTGTAGGCTGTTCAGTGGTATTGCAAGAAGTTATTTTAACCCTTTTGCTTTACTTGCGTGTGTATTTTCATAACACATATCTCAGAAAACATTTGTATTGACTTAGACAAGCTGTATTATTGACTGCAAAAATACACCTTGTACCATTTCAAAAATCCACCCGTATACCTTTAATCCCTGCATTTTCTATGATGACACTGACAGTTATTTTCATTATCGATGAATTTCAATGATTTCTCTATTGTTTTGTCTACAATAGTGAAACAATACCCATCACAGTTTCCCAGCACTCAATAGGACAAAACCCAAAGACATTCAATTATCAATAATATAAAACAGAGAAACTGGAACCAAATTATTAGATATTTTGCTTGATACATGGTTTGACTGATTCATTGATTATCACAATTGTTGTTAATTAGTTTCGGACAAAGTACTTCAGCGATGCTTTGCACATCGAAGTGCGTACAACAAAAACGTTGTCATTGTATGAAAGTTCCTTAGTGTAATTGGATCCGTATAAGGTAATTGCAACATTTTGAAGTAACCAGTCAATCTGGTATGGGAGAAGAATGAGCGGAGCTGATCTGTCATTATTGAGGCCCGCCCGAATTCCACCTGCTGATGCGGCATTCCTACTGCTATTAATGAAGTCACAGCCACTCCATCCTCCTTTTTTGTAGCGTTTGTCACAGTGTGCAGAAATTGCCGTTGCTCATCAGGTCATCCAAATTGCACTTGTGTTCACAGCCAGTCTCTGAAAAGCAGAAGCCTTAATCTCCATCTGTGCGTCCATTATCCATCCATTTAGCTATCTCTCCATTAGTACGGAAATGGTTAGTCAATTAACACAATTATTGATGGAATACTTTGCATTTCCGAGCGTCAGTCGGACTAAACGAGCAACGTGGGGACATCCCCAAAGGCTCTGGGAAATTGTTATGGGGATTTTTCACTATTTGTGTTACGCTCTACAGCTAAGTAATTAACAGTGTTGGGAAGGTTACTCTGGGAATGTAATAGGTTACTGATTACAAGTTACCCTACACCCTACAGTTTCAATTACTAATACAAAGTTAGATTTAATTACTTTTTTGATTACTTTTCCAAATTTCTAATGGCAGCTTGAGAGGCAATTTACCGGTCAGGCGGGTGGTGCTACGATTTCAAACAGGAGAACCAATCAAACACACAAGAACAGCATCAAACGTTGCTGAAAGGCTGTGGGTGGAAATGGCAAAAGATGACACCCTGCACAACATGCAAAGCAACAAAAGGGAAATAATTCAATAATTCAGTATGGCGTAGCTTTTTACAGAAACTATTCAGATGTAACCCCCAATGTAATCGTGAACATTTTCATAGGTAACTGTAATTTAATTACACATTGTTTCCCCGTACATTACACTTTTTTTAATTTTTATTTTGTAATTAAATTACGTAACGCCGTTGTAACTAGATACTCCCCAACACTGGTAATTAAGTAATCAGAAAATGATTGACAGGTCGATCAATTCCATTAGCCTTTCGGCGCTTATTTCCGTCCGGTGTCCCGTGAGAGCTGGAGGTGAAGGCAACAAAGCAGTGTTGTAGTTTTATATCGCAGGGCTAAGACAGACAAACGCTTTCACACTCGCGTTGAGCAGATACTGTAAAAACCTATGGGACCTGAGATAAAGTCCTCTCTGTACAGATTAGATGCACTTCTACGGAGCCCTGCAAGAAACTACCGATTGAAATTTCCATCAGAAGACCGACCATTGACCTCTAATTTTCAGAAAGACTGGGGGCGATTTTCTCTCTGAATGACATTCCCTCCTTTACACACATGCACACACATGCACTTATACACACAAACACACACACACACACACACACACACACACACACACACACACACACACACACACACACACACTCCCTGGTGTAGTGAGAGGGCCTTATTGTGTGAGCCAGAGGAAATGCAGACACAGCAGAGGACAGGCCATCCATTGATCCGAGTATAGACTCCTCTCCTTCTCAGCCTCTCTTCTCCTTTCTCTCTTGCTGCCACCCCTCACTGTCTCTACCTTTTTTTTCTTTCTTTTTCTGATCTCCACCCCTCGCTTTCTCTGCTCTTTGTGTTATCTGCACTCCAATCTCTTACATATCGTTTTTGTCTCGCTGTGATCTGCCACCCCCTCATTCTATATATCGTTGCCTTCTCTCTCTTGGCCAATTCTGTGACTTTTCTCTGCCGTTCTCTGCCTGCTTGTATCTGGTAACCATGCTTTTCTCCCACTCTCCTGTCTGCATTTCTGGTACCACATCTCTCTTTATTATCTCCATCTGCCAACAAATCACCCATCGTTCCTCTCTCCCATTCCCTTTACTTCACTTCAGCTTCCTTTCCTTCTCTGAAATGACTTGCATCCTCTCTGTCTCCTGCCATTCATTGTAATTTGGGAGCAGACATTTTTTGTTGAAAACAGAAAAGAAGTGCAAGATAAGGGCAAGTAGGAACAAAAATAGCAATGAAGGAAGAGAATATGAAGAATAGAGAGAAAAAAGGGGCTGAAAAGATTGAAGGAGGGAAACTTGACAGAATAATACATTGTAGAGAAGTGAACAAAGGAAGGTAGTGAGGAGGGACATACAAATACAAATATAGAAGGGAAGATAAGTGGACTAAAGGATGGAAGGACGGAGGAAAGGAGGAATGGAAGCAGTACAAAGAGCAATGACAGGTAGCTTGTATGTTAAAAGGTGTTGGAGCTGTGCCGGTAATGAACAGGAGGAAGTGATTAAGTGAACACTCACTCACTCACTCACTCACTCACTCACTCACTCACTCACTCACTCACTCACTCACTCACTCACTCACTCACTCACTCACTCACTCACTCACTCACTCACAGCGCGGCTTCAGTGATGGCCGAACTCTCTGATCCTCAGAACTCTTCCTCTTTGTACATCCCTCCTCATCTCACTCACTCCTTTGCCTCCTCTCCATCTTTTCCTCCCTAGCTGCTTTCCCTTTTCACCTCCCTTCTTTACCTTCACCCTCCCTTCTCCTGTATTTGCTCTGAGATGTTCTTCTCTCCCTCCCTCCCTCCCTCCCTCCCTCCCTCCCTCCCTCCCTCCCTCCCTCCCTCCCTTCCTTCCCTCCTTCCTCTGTGCCCCGCTCTCTTCCTGCTATACAGGCTTTTATTTGAGCCATGTGGACCTCCCTAATGACATGTGGACCTGTTTGTGTGTATGTGTCTGTGCGCGAGTTGAAGGTGCTGACATGTGCATGCGTGTTTGTGTGTCTGTGTGTGTGTGTGTGTGTGTGTATTTGAAGTGCTGATGTGTGTGTGTGTGTGTGTGATGGAGGTGCTGACATGTCTGATCGTCGTGTGGTTCTCCTACTGAAGTCGTGCCGACGGCCTCTTACCTTTGAAGAGGCCAGTGAAGACGGGGGGGGGGGGGGTGAAGAGGGGAGGAGGTCGGCTAAAGAAAATATAGAAGACTGCGTGCCCAAAAGGAGAAGAGAAACCAAAGAAAGGAGGGAAGAAGGAAAAAAGTGAGAGGAGAGTAGGCCGGGGAGGTATACAGGATCGCAGAGCGTCGACGAGTGGAAGAGAGTTACTGGGTCTGTAGTTCCTTGCAGCTTTTGTTATCTCATTGGCGGATTATTTCAATTAATTAACACACAGCTCCGTTTGAAACGGATATGGCAGGAAGTAGTTGAGGGTGGCACGGCATACACAAGACGCTGGAGATAACATGTTTCAACTACTCAAGCCGACGCTGAGATGATGGGGACACAAGGAGGGTGAGAGAGAGAGGGAGAGGGAGGGGGTGTCACAGTGAAATGAGCCTTCTTGGAAGATGACAGGTTGTAAAGAGCACTGGTTAGTGCTCTAAGTGTTTCCTAAGGACTGCCCTTCACCGATAAGCACCTACCACCTAGCCATAGACAAAGGCGCTCCTCTTAAGTAACTCATGCAGCATTTCTTTCAGTCGTATTCAGCTCAGTTGTGTTTAAAAACAACTAAAGCTTTGGCCTGGTTCAAGAGACACCCAACGCATGCATGTTTGGTTTCCTGGTTATCTTTTCAGTCAGCATTATTGATTGCGAGAAAGAAAATCCACGAAAGACTGTATTTCGACTGGAATGCAAAAACTCAGTGAGTGTCGAGTAGAGATGGTCCGATACCATTTTTTGCTTCCCGATACCGATTCTGATACCTGAACTTGCGTATCGGCCGATTCCGAGTACAGATCCGATACCAGTGTGTCATATATTTTATTATGTTTTAACAAGTGTTTACTACTATCCCTGTAAGGATGTGATATGATTTCTGTCTTTGTTGTCGGTCTTGCTCAGGTTAAACTCTTTGTGAAACATGAACAAACAATGATTTCCACAGATAGGGCTGGGAGAAAAATCAATTTGATTCATGAATCGAGTTGGTAGGTCAAATCGATTCATATTTTCAAAAAATCGATTTTTTTTAGATTTTCTTTTTTTTTTTTAGGTTTTATTAGCTCAATCCAAATACAGTATAAATAATGGATGTTGGATGTTTAACAATCTTTGTTGCACACTGCACAGTGACTTTTCAGTTAGAGAAAGGGTTTGCCTTTGCAATTTTGTTTATGTTGATGCACTTTAAATACAATAAATATATATTTTTAAAATATATTTACAGTTCGCAGTTATTTTATTTTTAAATGGAAGGGGGGGGGGGGGGAATCAAATTGTAAATCGAGTTTTTTATGAAAAATTCGCAGATTTTTTTAGGGAAAAAAGTCACCCAGCTCTAGCCACAGAACTTTCTTTTATTATCCAGTTTGACAGTCAGTTATAACGGAAAAAGAACCTAAACTACTTTAACGTAGATTTTCTTTAGGGCTTTATTGCGTGGTATCGGATCGGTGCGTAAACTGCAGTACTTCCCGATACCAGCGTTTTAGGCAGTATCGGAGGCGATACCGGTACTGTTATCGGTATCGGAACGTCTCTAGTGTCGAGTCAAGGATGTGAACTTGAATAGAAGGAGAGAGCAGAGGCACAGTGGCTTGTTCCGTCGTCGCATTTACTCTTCTAGGTGTAGCCTACCTATCATTGGTTTTTTGGTCTTTGCCATACGTATGAGCGCATGTTGAATTCCTTGGAGGTTGCTGATATTTCGAAGACTGTCTCAGTGGTCTAATTTAACGTGGATTTCTCCCATATGTTTGTCTATTTACAACATCTGACTGTAATCTATCAAGGGCAACACACACTGGCAGCATACTGTTAATACTCCTAATTAATGTATGGCATGGAGGTAATAAAAAGGGCATACAATACAGGAAAAGCTACAGAATATAATGTGCTTTAAAGCTGGTTACCCTACAGCTACCCTGTATGTAGTATATCTATGTATTGACTTTTTCTTTCTCCACACATCAGGCAGAGCAGTTTGTGTGAAGCCGCCAGGGCACAGTTGGGAATTTGGTTTGCTATGTGAAAGCCCTCCAAAAGACAATACAGTTTGGTAAGATCAAATTGGCGTTCTAAAAAAAAAGCCCTCTCGGAGATTTTATATTTCCAAGGATCCGCCTGATTGAAGCACCATAGCGTCTTTTTGAAGCACAATAGTCAGGTTTGAAAGATGAAAGGAAAGAAAGAAAAAAAAAAAGAGTCGGCTTGTGTACGATAATAGACTATTTTATAGTAGCGGTAATGCAATGTGGAGCATGACAAATAATTCAAATACACACAACAACCCTGATCAAAGTCCGGCAAACAAAGCCTTAGAAAACTATCTAACAGAAGGAGAAAAATAAAAGTGTGTGTGTATGTGAACTGACGGCATGTTTAAGTCTACACTCGTATTCGGGATCTTATTGTTCCACACGGAACGTTGTTCAGGAAGCACACCACTAGCGCGTGATACATTTTGAATTTAGTTGGCGCGATGGCGGAGAGTAAAGAAGTCCAGAAACGGCAGAGAATGTCTAAAGTCTGGGATCATTACATACTAAAAAAGGAAGAGAACAAGGTGCAATGTGTCTACTGCAAAGTAGACCTGGCATACCACAGCAGTACGACTTCAATGATTCAGCATCTGAACCGAAAACATCCACTCCACGCTGTTTCACCGAGCGTCGCTGAAACAAGGTAACGTAGCCTAAGCAGCCGCTGATTTTAATCGCATACTGTATTTGTAGCGATGTCGTGATGCGGTTTGACTAGATATAATCGATTAATCAATCGATAAAGTGCTAGATTAATCGATTACAAAAAGAATCAATAGCTGCAGCCCTATAACATTTGAAGGGGGAGAGGGGAGGCAGTCAACCAACTTTTCCGCTAGCGTGGAGGTAGGGCTGGGCAATATATCTTAATTCTTTCAATTAAGAAACATTGCCAAACTTAGAGGAGCAGTTTCACTTACTGAGCTTGAGATGATCATTCATGCTTTTATTTCATCTCGGCTTGATTACTGCAACTCTATTTTCACCTGTCTCAGCAAGTCGTCCCAGGACCGTCTGCAACTAGTCCAGAACTCTGCTGCAAGGCTGCTGACCAGGTCTAGCAGGATGTCGCACATCACTCCGATTTTATACTCATTACATTGGCTTCCGATCAATTTCAGGATCAAATTCAAAGTTTTGGTTCTAACTTATAAAGCATTGCATGGTCAAGCACCTGCTTATATATCTGACCTGCTACAACCGTACACTACAACCAGGCCCCTCAGGTCTTCTAACCAGGGATTACTGGTTGTCCCACGCACTCGCTTGAAAACTAGAGGTGACCGCTCCTTTGAAGCGGTGGCTCCAAACCTGTGGAACGCCCTTCCTGTTGTCTTACGTTCTGCAGTCTCGGTTGAAGCTTTTAAAAAGCAGCTGAAGACGCACTTGTTTAAATTTGCTTTTGATTGATGTATTTTATTTTTAGGTGTCATGCTGTAATTGTTGTAATGATTGTTTTTAGTCTTTTTGGTTTTAGAACTTAATATGTTTTGTACAAATGTTTACCAATGTGAAGCACTTTGTGACTTTGTCTGTGAAAGGTGCTATATCAAATAAACTTATTATTATTATTATTATTATTATATCGATATCGTAGATAACTAGATAATGTCTTCGATTTTGTGCATCGTAATATCGTGATATGACATAAGTGTTGTCTTTTACTGGTTTTAAAGGCTGCATTACAGTAAAGTGATGTACTTTTCTGAACTCACCAGACTGTTCTAGCTGTTCTGTTATTTGCCTTTTCCCCACTTAGACATGATGTCCACATTACTGATGATTATTTATCTAAAATCTAAGTGTGAAGATATTTTGTCAAAGCACTAATTGTCAACCCTAGAATATCGCCGCAATATCGATATTGAGGTATTTGGTCAAAAATATCGTGATATCTGATTTTCTCGCCAGGCCCTACGTGGAGGTGCCTGAGAAGGAGGCGATTAACGCAGCTGGGCAGCCTAACTCTGGACGGTAAAACGGGATCAAATACTACAGTTAAAATCACCGGGTGAGTCTGGTACAGCGTGACTCAGGACGGTCAAACTGAGATGAAATGCTACCGTTAAAACCACGGGGTGAGACCGGTACAGCATGATTCTGGATGGTAACACTGAGATTAAATACTACGGTTAAAATCACCGGTAGAGTCCGGTACATCCTGACTCGGGATGGTAAAAATGAAGATTCCGTTGGCGCTGGCTTTACAGCGGAGCATTCAGGCCCAGTCAAAACAATGCTGCTTAAGCGGAGTATTCAGAAAGAGAGTTCCTGACTAAGGAGAAGTCATTCTCGGAGTGCTCTTTTAGTTCAGTTTATGTTCTGCTTGTTCAACAGAATAGAATAGGTCTTCATTGTCATTGTCACAGGTACACCGACATTTAATTCTTAGACCTAGACTTCTCTTTATTGATCCTTTTGGAATGACTCCCGCAAGGAAATTGGATTTCCAGCAGCAGATTTCCAGCAGCTTACAATAAACAGTATAGAACATACAGTATAAGATAAAACAATAAACTCTTAGCCAAATATAGAAAGTAAACAAGAAACAGTAAACAATAAATAATAATAATAAACTCTTAGCCAAATATAGAAAGTAGATAATAAACAGTAATCAATAAACTCTTAGCTAGATATAGTAGGGATAAGAATAAAAGTAAAATAAAATTCACGGAAAATTAAATCAAATAAGATAAATGTAGAGAACTGTACAGGACTGTATATGGCATTGTGTTATTATGCAGTGAATAATTGACATTTAGCAGAAATTAGCAGTTAAATTAAAATGATTGCACTTAAGTGGTGGATCAAGCTATTGTTGATATTGTACAAATATAATGTAAGTGCTAGTGTTACTTAAAAAAAAGAATAAATAGAAACAAATAGCAGCATTGGCAGCATGCGTAAACACACCCAGTCATACACACCCAGTCATTGCATAAAATGGATCTATTTCACATCAGCTTCCATATTGCACACTATTGTTTTGCAAACAGTTGTTTGAAGAGGATTTGAATTGCTATTTTTATTCTCAATTTGTGTCCTTATTCGCTGGGAGTTTTTCTTTGGTGGTTGCTAAACCTCTTTGGGGGGCGCCAAGAATTCCTCTGTGCAGGACAAACATTGCATTATTACACATAGTGGGAACTTATCTGCCTTCTTGGGACAGACTTCTGTTCCCCACAAGGTTATCTGATGCTTAGATTAAGTAGACAAAGTATAGTTGAACCACTTACAGCAAATCGTGCATATGTAACCTGTGTATCCTTAATGCATGTGGCTTTTCGATAATTTAATGCAACCATTGGTTTCCAACCATGCATGAAGTTGGAGGCAACAGTAGGTACAGTGTTTCCCCTACGTTTGTGGAAGAATAAGGTGTACATATTTGATGTGGGGTTCAGAAGTCCTTACCTCATAAAATGTTATTTCACATCATTATGGACCATTATTATTACCAGATTTGTGTCTAAAACGTTGGAAAAGCTAGAGCAGATACAAAATAATGAACAGACAAAACTTACTAAAGAAGTCCACTGCAGACCAACTCCAATTGTTAGATCTAAGCTCTAAGCTCTTTATCGATAGTGTTGATGCTCACATTGATTTTACAAACCCTGCATTATGAATATTCCAAAAACAAACGGCTGTTGTGTGAAGATCCGGGCAAATGTGCACCCATCATATTTTGTACTAGGACACATTGTGAACACATACAGTGTTGTCTCCTTTGATAATTTAGACACATAGAAAGGAATTGTGTAGAAAACACGGGGATCAGATTCTGGTAAGCTGAAGTGGCTGTGAGGTCCCAGAAGTTGGTGTAGGAAATGTTTGACAGCGTGGCTAGTTAAGAGTGATTGATGCCCGCAGCCCTCTCAGCTGTTAAGGAGAGATGAGGGGGACCAAGTGATGCAAATCGGATTGGAAGCTGCCTGCTGGCATCTGACTTCAGGAATGGTGATTAAAAACACATTATGACAAAGACAACATCTGGCGGTGAATTCAAAGCGTCAGCCGAACAGTAGTGTAGTGCTCCATTACCCTCGCAGAACATGCACGGAAGATGAAAGGTGTGTGCTGCAAAACTTCAAACTCCATCTCCAACAATAAAAAAAATAAAAAAAATAAAAAAATAAAAAAATAAACAAGTCTAGAATTCAAATCACATTTTTACTACTTGATGATGCTTTGAGCAAACTGGAAACAATCACCAAGTAATTAGTTTCATTGTCGTGGCACTCAGTACATGGTATTCTGGGATTAAGCTTTGAGTTCAGCGTCATATTTGTTCTTTTGTGAAGTTGTTTTCTAATTTACATTGCAACCATTGACTTAAAAGAAAATAGCAGTCTGCAAATGGTACACAGGGTCTGCTTTATGTCAACATTTTTACAATAGGAAACTATTCTGCAACTTGGCAACCATGCTTTTTCTTCCCGTTGATGTTCATGAAATTTATAATAATCTCTTCTGTGGTTTACTTTGTTACCGAGGCAAACACTGTGTCACCTATCAGTTACATAAAAAAAAGGCAATTAAAAGCAAAATAAACTGTGACAAACGGGGACCATTTTCTTTGATGGCACGTCACAAAAGACAACATCTGTTCTGGCGCTGATACGGTAGGGCTGTTAGCTCAGGGCGGCATCCTGGCAAAGCACGCATGGATGGTTGTCAGGATGAGTTTCACTCTGGATCAGATGACTTTTTGTCAAGGTCAATCATCATGTCATGAAATACACAGAGACGATAACTAACGCCCACAACAATTATGATTTCTTCATTCATGATTCCGTTAGTAGAGGTGTCTGTCTCTGTTACTGATGTTTATCCTTCGCAGAAACTTTGTTCTTTGTTACTCTGATCTTCATTACCTTTTCCTTTCTTCTATAGTATTGTATCAGAATCAGATTTAGTATATCATATTGTGGCTTCTAGAAAGAAAAAAAATAGAAGGTTTTCAAACGAACGAACTGCTAGTGGCAAGCCCACTAGAGGTGCAACAATGAACCGATTAATCGATTAGTTGTCAACTATGAAATTGATCACCAGCTATTTTGATAATCGATTAACTGGTTTGAGTCATTTTTTTATTACAAAAAATAAGATGTCTCTGATTCCAGCTTCTTAAATGTGAATATGTTCTAGTTTCTTCTCTCCTCTGTGACAGTAAACTGAATATCTTTGAGTTGTGGACAAAACAAGACATTTGAGGACGTCATCTTAAGCTTTGGGAAACACTGATCCACATTTTTCACCATGTTTTGACATTTTTATAGATCAAACAACTAATGGATTAATCGAGAAGATTATCGACAGATTAATTGACTATGAAAATAATCGTTAGTTGCAGCCCTAAAGCCCACCAAGCGTCCAAAACTGGGAAGCGGGGCGATCCCTGCCGTCTAATAACCACCACTGTGGACACGTACCATCAGAGTGTTCATCAGAGATCAACAATATGAAGCTGGTGGATTTTCTGTTTTATACTTGTGACATTTGTCCAACACTGCAAAAACACTGCTGGTTTTAATGGGTTTTACATCCTTTGACTAAAGTAAATTACTCTCCATAACAACTAGTCGCTACAAATATAAGTTTGATGTTATGCACTGACAGCTTGGCATTAAAGTTTCATTGCAGCAGAATTAAAAGCCTTTACACGTTTACACAGTTCGCTGACTCTAAAGTTTTCCCTTTTTTTTATGCTATATCTAGGAGTATTTACATCATAGCCATGTGTCCGTGCATGCAAATGTATGTCTATATTGTAGGTGTGAATGCGTGCATTTGAAAACGTTTCATCCTGCTTTCATGCCATTTCTTGATGTTTTAACTTCACAACGATGGTGGTAATGAGGGCAATATCAAACCGAGAACATCAAAGGTTGTCTGAAGCTTCGATCTATGACTACTGCCAGAGATACGCACAGCAAAGAGACATAAATACAAAGATATAAAGAACGCATAGATAGATAGATAGATAGATAGATAGATAGATAGATAGACACTTTATTCATCCCGGGGAAAATTTTAGGAGATATATAAAAAGATATGGAGAACATACGTGAATTCCCTGGCAATCTTAATGTGTAGCTCCTTAAATAAACAACCAAGAACCAGTGGCAGTTCTACATTGAATTACACCCAGGGCCCCGGGCTGCAGCGAGATGCTCCTCCCTCAGCAAGCAGGGAGCCTGCAGCTGCAGGGGGCGCCGATTTGCTAATTTCCCACGCAGTGAAATGATAGATGACAGAAAACCGCTTTGCGGCGCAGAGGAGGATTTTTTATTTTTTTTTAAGTTCTCGTGCCGCCCCCCCATGTGTCATGAAAAAAATGCCGCCCCGGGGCGACTGCCCGGTTCGCCCGTGCCAAAAAAAAACGCTACTGCCAAGAACTAAGAGCAGTAGTTATTTGTTGTACAAGATACCTGTTATTTGAAGGAATGAAAGACTGAATGTAATGCCAATTGAATGTTTCTCTTGTTGAGTGACAATGCATCTAAGCTTTCTGAGAAATGCACTGACAGTTCCGTCAGTGCGACTGAAACGAGGAGGTAGTAAGGAGCGCCGTTTCTCTTGCTTGAATATTGTCACTTGTCAGTAGGCGACTGTCACTCCCCCACTGAGACTAATTAAAACAGGTTTGATTGAAACCTTTAGAATTCTTTCTCCAAATGCAGTGCAAAGCCAGTGAGATGAATTCTTCTAAGGCAAACCTTTTCATATGGAGTTTAGCACAGGGAGTCGCACACTTTAGCCGTTGGAGTGAAGTTGTGAATCTGCAAGAAAGTTTTGGTAATCAAATGTGTTAGTGAGACTATGATGCAAGACTCAGAAACGGTTCAAACAAATATGCAGATATGCAAGGAAGCAACCTAAACCCCATGATCGTAATGTCTTTAAAGTTAACTCATAGTTCAGATTAAATGTTGTACTCCAGCCATGGGAGAATTGGAAGAAATCACGTGAGCGTAAATTATAGAGGATGTCAAAAATATCTATTGGTTCTTCTGTGTGAAATAGGGTTATTGGGTCTGAATGTATTTGTGCGTGTCACTGTTCTAATTGAGCCTGTTGATGCCACTTCATCCGTTAAGCTATTTTACTGCAGGAAATAAATAAATAATGACATTTGCTCCGTAAAAATGACTCTGCCCCGGTCATATCGTCAGATTGTCAGCTTTAGGGCGTTTTTACACATATACCTCAGTTGGTCCGGACTTTTCAGTTTGGTCCGAACCAAAATTTCACGTGTGAAAGGCGCCTCGGACCATGGTCCGGATCAAAAGACCACATTTTGATCCGAGAAAGAGGTGGTCCGGTCCGTTTTATGGCGTGAAAGCATTTTTTGGATGGTTCGGACTTTCGGACCAAATACAAAAAGCTCTGGCAGGCTCTCCGCATGTTACAAGACCGGGGAAGCATAGCTCGTGCTGTGTGTAGGCTACATGAGAGAGTGTGTGGCGGTTAATGCGCTCAGAGCAGACAGCTGTCTGCTATCAGAGCTGAGAATAGGCCTACATCAGCAGTTTACTTGTTAAGTGGTTGTAGATGTACAGTGTAGTTTTGTCACGTGTAGATATTTAGCGCGCTTGCATAACTGCAGTGTGAAACCAAAACTTACCGGATCAAATGTATACAATGTAACAAAAACATGAACCGTGGTCCGCACCTTGGTTCGGACTTTCATGTGTGAAAACGCCCTTAGATTTCCAGGGAGAGAACAAA